>CM050163.1:513213539-513428539 GCA_027410445.1 Discoglossus pictus
TATGCCTAACTAGAATTAAACTACTGTATTGTGTTATATAGCTTGGACACCTCTCCATGCTTTTGTTTCATCTAACACGAAACCTAAGATTGGTTTGGGAGAGCCAAGTAAATATAAACAGCCTCAAATTGGAGCCTTTTAAGTCCAACGTGTAGCTTGTAAGGGCTGCGTGCTTGAAATTTGGCCGCTTTATGTCGCTATTAAATTATAAGTGCTGCGAGTTACAAGTAAGAGATATAAACATGAAATAAAGTATTTTTCAGGGCTGATTTGTGATCTTGAGAATGTTGTTCTGTTAATTCTAAGACCTAACATCACTTTTCCTTATAATAAATGTACAGTAGTGTGTTTTTATTTGCATTACAAGTGCTACGTATTGGACTTTACCCCCCTTGCGGGTACTCTCAAGCACACGTTGGGCTTTGGGCTTCATTTGTGTGTTGCGGGCTTGCTCGTTTGTGACTTTTTAGCAATTTAATAGCTATATTGAACTATATTGAATTGCTATATTGAAGTAGCGGTTACAGTCTTGATGGATAAAAGGATTTACGGCCGCAAAGTTCACCCAAGTCCACTGCAAGCTATGTTACAGGCTGATTTAATACCCGTAACCCGTAAATTTGGAGTTACGGGCTACATTTTTAAAACGTAGCCCCAATTTAATGAGGCTGGAAGTAAGTTAGAATTTTTGGTGTGTCTTGTCGGATAGACAAATTTCAGAATTATTATGTGACTGTAATCAGCAGGATTCTGTGATTGGTTGATGTAGGGAAAGAATCAAGAGTTTTGTTGTCAGGTGTTGGTTATATTGAAGAGAGAAAACTTATTAAAAGCTCAGTGTTTCAGTTTCCATAAAGCCATGTTGGAAATCCCGCTGGTATAGGGAGGGAGATAGGAATGATTTATTGTTTAAATAGCGTCAGAAAATCAAGGGACTCAATACTGAACCATGAGGTACCCCAAAAGTGAGATTTTAGAAGAATCTTGACTACTCCTCACCATTGTACACAGTGTGCTCAATACCCCATTACAGGTCATCAGTGCTTAACACAGTTATTAAATATAGATTATCTTTGCTACAAGATAATTGGAAAACTTGTAAGCATGCTCTTTTAAATGAATCATGAATATATTCCATGTTTAACTTTATCGAAATTTGAGATGGTAAACAATCTTGATTCAAAGTGGACTGATCCTCATTGTCCACTAGAAATTATAGCTGTGTAATCTCTAATTAGTTTGACTAATTAGCTTGTCTCAGTGGTTATTTGAGTGTACTAGCACTCAATCTACAGCTCTCATGGTATAAGTGGCATTCAGAGAGATATGAAGTGGTTTAGAATCACATATATAGTTGTGAGCATTGCGGTTTGTTGCTAATGCTTGTAGGCTCAGTTGCAGGCAAGGAGCGCCGAAGGTGCTGTAAGACTTAGACAGTGAGCGCCAAAGGCGCTCATTGCGCTGGTGGAGTTGAGCGCCATATGCACTCATCCCTACGACCCCGCACGACTTAGGCAGTGAGCGACGGCAGGCACATAAGACTCACTGCGCTGGTGGAGATGAGCGCCATAGGCGCTCATCCCTACGGCCCGCGGCACTACAGATCAACAGAAATCTCAATTATACAATTCACAATGCGAGACCTGTAGCAGTTTGCAATTGTTATGGGCTGTAATTTTTCCATGCAATCTTTTCAAAGGAAAGCGGGACTTAGAAAAAAAAAATTACGAGCCGCGGGACTCAAAAAAATAATAAATCAGAGGTAAAAAAAACACGAAGTTAACGGCCCAACCGCGCACATACAAAAACAACAAAAACACAAAGAAAATAAAAAAAACATTAAAAAAAAACATCACACACTGCACGGGGGGACAGCCAGGAAGTCTGGGAGTGAGGTTGCACGCAAATTGAAACCAAATTTGCAAAGTTTCGGCACTCAAAAAGCGTTTAAAAAAATAGCGGCCGAAAAAAACATAAACAAGGTTACACCCATAACCACGCAAAACAATGGCAGGCGCATAAGACTTTTACCCAGGAAAGTACAAGGTACAAAATACACTATTAGAGAGGACAGAAAATGCTTGAGAGCCGCTTAACACAGACAATCGCCGCCATTTTACAACACTAACTTGCAGCTAATAACATTACCATTCTAAAATGGAGCGTTACCAAACTAAACAAACAGTTTGGCCTCGCTCATACAGCCTGTTTATACTGCACACTTGCAGCAACAGTCTAACTGTACATTGTATGCTGCAGGAAAATCAAAAGAGATTGTTAGCTCTTCAGGATATTGATTGCTGGATATATTAATTAGAAATAGGTAAAATATATTAATTTATTATTTAATAAATTAATTATTATTTAAAAAAAAAAAATATATATATATATATATATATAAAAAATACAAATAGGAGAAGAGAGGCTCACAATGTGCGCTGAGCCACGCAATGAGCGCCAAAGGCTCACAATGAGCGCACAGGTGCTCAGAGGAGCAAAAGTGTACAAGGGGAGAGTTTTGCAATGAGCATCGAAGGCACTCAGTGCAGAGCTTGCAATGAGCGCCAAAGGTGCTCAGACGAGCAAAAGTATACCGGGGAGAGGCTTGCAATGAGCGACGTAGCTAATCAGAGGGCCAAAAGCCTTACATTGTGTGGCAAACAGCATTACCTGCCTTACAATTTTTTGACCGTCATTTTTTGACGGGCAATTCGCTAGTATATTATAAGTAATAGTTAACCTTATATGGCAGACTACCTTTTTTTAGAGTGTAAGTTTATGATACTAATCTAATTTTACAATCAGGCACCTACGTATGACAATACTGGTTCAGCTAACTAAATGTAGCTTGTGGCTGGATGCTGATATTGAGCTGACAGAGAAAACAAGATTAGGAGATTCGTGACAGGAGATAGGAAGAGCTAATGACAGCCAAGACAGTTCTAGCTGGCACAGAGTCTGGCAATGACAGCTTCTCTGAAAAGGATTCCAAGCAATCTCCTATGCATCTCCCACCATGGTCCTTCGGTCTTTAGTGGAAGTTGTGTGATGATAGTAGTAATTACTCATAGTCCAAACTCTAATTAGCAAATGGCAGGAGGATTGAGTTTCCCTTCAATTTTTTGAAATGTGTCAGATTTGTTTATACATAGGTAAAAAAGCAAAAACAATTTAGCATTCTAAAGGGTGTAGAAAAGTAGTTTATTATTGGAGGAGATAAAGTAGAGTTTATTAAAAAAAAATTGGATGTTTCAGAAGGCATAAATACTAAAGGAAATGAAGCAACATAGGTCTGTCATACATATGTTTCCTGGATTATGAATGCATCTGGTCAGTAGTGTATGCAAACATTTTTTTGCTTGAAAAAATACCAAAAATAAACATTTAAACACTTACCTTGAAGTTTGCAAGATTTCTTGTAATTTCTGACAGTTGCAAATAAGGGTTAACACCCTCTCCAAACCCAGGCTAAATTAGTATTCATGTGAAAAATTGTTTTGGATAATCAGGAAGAAGCAGAGGATGAAACAAAGCAGTCTGGGATATGTAGTCAGACTCATATGAAACTAAATAGTACTTTTTATCATGTGCCAATCTGTGCAGCATATATTCACAGTAGATTACACCTGCAGTTGTCTGTTCTGCATCACTGCTGCTAGTGTTTACATTTCCCACAAGGAGACAGACAGAGAGAAATAGGCTGTGACCCAAGCAACCATGTAACTGGCTGCATTTGCTCCTGGAAGTCACAACCTGTACCCAGACCTGTACCCACTGTTATGTAAGCGTCCCAGAGATGTGTAATTCCAGATAGCAGTACCCAGCATATAAATATGTAAGTACATTCAACTTTTCAATATAATATATATTTTTCAACTAATCAGTGGCTGTTTTTATAGGAAACATTTGAAAACCAGGAAACTTCTGTATACCTTTACTTATCCCTGCCTTAGATCAATGGATTCAAATGAGCAGGAACATCCACAAACCTTAGACAGACTTATAAGAAACAGCACACTGACAAATGGTCCAGATTATAAGGCTCCTCACCATTTTGTCTTTTATTAACTGCTCATTTGTATTCACAGTCAAAAATAATTTGATTTCCTGCTGACAAAATTGCTTTTGACAGAAGAGCCACTTGTGCATCTGTACTGCTCCAAATCTGGCTGTAGGTTGCTGGTCTTTGATTTAGAGCAGTGGTTCTCAAAAGCTGGCCCTAGGACTGATGCCAGTTCCTGAGGCCTTAGCTTTTGGTCCTCAGGGATGAGTCAGTACATATAATCACCCAGTGGTGTGTTTAGGCCTAGGCCCATGAGGCCCAGCCATAGGACAGCACATTTATTGGGGGGCAAAGGGTTGCCTGAAGTTGCAGGTGCAGTGCCATGCAATAACGTGTTTATATGCACAGAAATGTCTATAGGCCGCAACATTTCTGTATGCAAGCGTACCTGACACCTTCTAATATACATATATTTGGTATATAGCAAGGGTATTGGAAAAATGGTACCCGGGCTGTGGGGCTTTGGGATGCAGTGTGGGGGTGTGGGAGCACAAAATCTAAACAGGCCTATGCCAGCATAAAAACTAAATACACCCATATCATCACCCTTATAAAAACATTATAGTGGAACTTATAAGAGGCAGTACATATAATCACCCAGTGGTGTGTTTAGGCCTAAGCCCATGAGGCCCAGCTATAGGACAGCACATTTATTGGGGGGCAAAGGGTTGCCTGAAGAAGCTAAGCTGTACTCAGATCAGTGCAAAGATAGCTGTAGATTCAGTAAGTCACATGAAGTATCACCTTGTTAAACATGTTCTGGATATCACAGCAGATCCACATGGGCAATGGAAAGCGACCAGTCGGACCCCAGACTAAAATCGTTTTAGAACCATTGATTTTTTTTTTACATTCTACAAAGATGTTAACTTTTGTTCTTTAAAATAGTATACTTTAAATAGATGGTTTTAATGGTATTTAATATTTGTTTTGTAGAATTAGTTTTGGTCATATATTTGGTATAAAATGTAAAGGCTGCGTTTATTTTTTTTTAAATATATCCCTTTTTCCAACTATCTAGTTTATTTATTAAAAGGACCATATAAAAACTGACCACAGTGGCCCTTTAATACAGCTGATCCTTACATCCTTCATCAGTGTTATACCAGTGTCCCTTTAAATAGTCATTGTGTGATTACACATGAACCCCCCACTCAATGCTTAATCGTTGCTTTGTTTATCTATAACATTTAATAGAGATGGATGTATCCAGTTTTTCATTTAACGCCCACACAGAAAGCTTGTGAAGTGTTGTGTTGCATCAGATGTGTTTGCACTGACTGTAATTGGGCAGCCGTTCCAGAAACCTTTTATGTATTATAGCTCCCGGAATTTTGTATTTTAGAGAAAGACTATTATACATATAAATTAAGTTTAAAAAATGGTGCTGTCAGTAAGATAACTATGGTTAATGCATAATGTATTTTCTGTGCAAAATGTTATGAATATCTCTAAAACCCTCATAAGCTTTTTATCATATATCTTTATTTATCTAATATTTATAGAGCTTTGTGATAAACAAGAACCAAACATTATTTCAAGGGACATATTTACTAGCTTTGAGGTGAATCAGTGGCGGAGCTAGATAAGGGAGGGCTTGGTGCAAAATAAATGTTGGGCCTCCCAGCACACAATGGCGTTCACAAAACAAATATGTCTGATACCTCTTCCCGCAGCTGCCCCAACACCAACACTCTTACAGATTTCTGTTTTTATTTTTTTTAAATGGATTCATACAGATAGAGGATTATGTTCTGAGGTCGGTGTATGGTGAATAGAGGGGAGAAGAACAGTTAATGATGGAATATAAGAGAGGAATATAGTGCGAGAGAGAGAGAGAGAGAGTGTGTTAAAAATAGAATGGAGAGAAGAACATTGAAGAAATAACACAGAGAAAAAAGGTAAAGGCAGAGAAGTAGAGAGAGACGAGATAGAGAGATGGTAACTGGGAGTAGAGTAAAAAGGAATAGTTGAGAAAAATGGACAGAGGATAATCAGGGAGCAGAACTTAAAGCGAGGACAACAAAAGAGAAAGAAGCAGTGGCGGCTGGTGACTTTTCAAGTTGGAGGGGCGACAGGGCGAAACATAGCCACTCCCCCTTTTTCAAACCACACCCATTTTTATAACTCCTCCCCCTGACGTCATAATGACCTTTATAAGCCCCGCCCAATGACCTTATGCTTGTGAAGCCCATTGAAATACATGATCTGCAATGCAGAAATGTCAAGAAGTAAAGTAACAATGTGTTAAATTCATTGGTATACAATATAGATTGAAAAAACTCATGTGACAAGACTACAGCAATATCATAATTGCACCTATACGTATTAACAGAAAAATTAAAGGAGTGACACCTACCATTAGTCGGCTCTTCTTCTCAGGGTATTCACGTTCATTAAGTTGACCAATGAGTAGAAACAAATCTGCAGCCACATAGGGTTTGCACCTGGGGTTGGAAGAAAACAAGCAAATCAATCATACCATTCAAGAACAAAACCATACTTAAAAAACATTAAACGACCAAGTGGAACCATATAGGCCCCAAACATACCTTAGAAGACCAAGTGTGACTATATAGGCCCCAAACATACCTTAGAAGACCAAGTGTGACTATAGGCCCCAAACATACCTTAGAAGACCAAGTGTGACTATATAGGCCCCAAACATACCTTAGAAGACCAAGTGTGACTATATAGGCCCCAAACATACCTTAGAAGACCAAGTGTGACTATAGGCCCCAAACATACCTTAGAAGACCAAGTGTGACTATATAGGCCCCAAACATACCTTAGAAGACCAAGTGTGACTATATAAGCCCCAAACATACCTTAGAAGACCAAGTGTGACCATAGGCCCCAAACATACCTTAGAAGACCAAGTGGAACTATATAGGCCCCAAACATACCTTAGAAGACCAAGTTTGACCATATAGGCCTCAAACATACCTTAGAAGACCAAGTGTGACCATAGGCCCCAAACATACCTTAGAAGACCAAGTGGGACCATATAGGCCTCAAACATACCTTAGAAGACCAATCAGCACTGCATAGGCCCAAACCAGTGGACCTTGGGATTCAAGAAAACAACAACATTTCACTTCTGTTTAGACCACACAATAATCAATGTCAAACAAACACGTTGAATTAGCATATGGATAACCATATGAGCAGTAACGCCACGCCAAGGCTTCAACAATTGTTACTGACCATGCACACACCTTTCATAGCTCCTTCCATATGCACACCCACACACCGTTCATACTTTACTTACCACTAGTTATGTTTGGTAGTGAGGTGGTGCTGTTTAACGCAGTTTATCTTTGCACACCCTGGGGGTATGCATTCTTCTTTGCTTCAATCACTTGTATTTTAATTTTGCACGGCGATCTTTCAAAGAACAAAACTTCTCAATGGTTTTTTCATTGAAGTGTGGGATCTCGGAAATCAGTTGCTTTTCCATTGAGAGCATCGCCAATGCATTCAACCGCTCCAGGGACATGGTGCTTCTTAAAAAGGTTTTTATCCTCTTCAATGTTGAGAAGCATCTTTCTGATTCTGCAGTAGTCATTGGTGTTGTAATCAGGATTCTTAATAATTTCACTGTCTCTGTGAAATCATTCTGCAGATTAAATTGATGGAAAAGTTTGTGCAGAGCAACAGCACTTGTACAAGTATGAAACTCTGTCTTCCCATACAGAAGTGACAGCTCAGTGCGTAATTGTTCCTTCTTCAGTATTGGATATGCTTGCACGGTGTCTTCCAGAGCTTGGGTTGGAAAGCAAGTGCCATGGGTTTTATACAAGTCACTTTGAACAAGTTTGGCACTGACTAGGTGATTTGAAAATGAAAATCGTTCTTTTGCATGAACCACCACTATGTCACATACCTCTCTTGAAAGTTGTCTCAAGGTTGAGATCTCCGCACTCCGTCTGTTGACTGTTAGATCGCTTGGCAAACTTGCTTCTATCTCTTCCACAGAATTCCGGATTTTCTGGATGCTGGCGACAAAGTCTTCTGTGACTTTTTTGATATAAACAGTATCCGTGTCTCGCTTCTGAAGCTGACTATAGAGGATGTCTACATGTGGCATTATTAAATGAAATAATTTAAGGAAGTAAAGGAACTCCCTGTCTTCCAGCATTCCAATGAAACCTGCGGCTTCCCGTATAGATGTTGGATCAAAGTTTAGACATGCTTCAATTGTCTGGAAACACTCAAGTAGCGCATCTCTGTTCTCGTAGATCACGTTCACGGTCCTAACGTTGAAGTTCCATCGTGTCGGTGCACCTCTTGGAAGTCTTCTACCAACTACCTCATCCAGAACTCCAGTCCTTTTTGGAGAGCGTGAAAAAAAAGATGGTATGCCGCCTATGTTTGAAAAAAAAACTCTAACTCTTCCAATCCTTGAAACTGCTTTCTCCATTATTAGGTTCAGTTGGTGAGCATAGCAATGGACGTAGTGTGCGTTCGGGTACACGTCTTTTATTTTTCTTTGAACTCCTCCTTGATCTCCACGCATCACACTGGCACCATCATAGCTTTGAGCTATGAGTTTCTTCTTGTCTTCTGGCTCTGGGAGAACAGTATTCAGTGTTTCCAGCACAACAGCAGCAATGGAGTCTGCATCCGTTGATTTCATTTCCGTGAAGCCATCAAATCTTTCCACCACTTGATGCTTCTTGTCAATGTAGCGATAGACTACAACGCACTGTGTCCTAGCGGAAATATCGGTTGTTTCATCCGCTTGGATTGCCACAAACTGGGCTTCCTTAAGCTCTTGGTGAATCACTTCCTTTATAACTTCATGCATGCAGTCCAGTAGCTCATTCTGCACGGTTTTGGAAGTGCCCTTAAACACAGTTGCAGTCTTCAAATGCTGTTCCATTGCACTATCGATACTGCCAACCAAATCCACCAGGCCTCTAAACACTCCTGGATTTAGCGATGTTTCACTCTCGTCGTGTCCTCTTAATGCCAGTTCAAAGGCGCCACAAAAGCGAACACAATCAATTATCTTCGAAAGGATGTACCGGTTCTTAGCCACTTCTTCGTTGTGTTTTTGAATGCTGACTTGGTATCCTTGGTCCAGTTGAACAGCAATGTTCGCCTGTCCAAGCATCTCAAACTTGATCCTGTTATCCAAGTGAGCTTTAGAACTTTTGTGTTTTGCCAATTTGTCAGCTAGATGTTTGACGTCAGTCACTCCAGTTTTGGTCCAAGCAGCGTCACCACCAAATAGGATGCATGGGAAACAATATAAGGACTTCCTAGAAACGCTTCCAGAAAGCCAGTCGTTCTTCTTGTACCATTCAGTATTGAAATTACGGACATATTGCTTCCCTCTATCTCTTGCGATTTGCTGCAGATTTATCTCTGGTTGGTCAGCTCCTAACCGTTTTACTTCCACCTTCTCCTCATAGGTTAGGGTGGCGAAAGGCTTCACAAGTAGAGAGTCAATAGTATTCATTTCTGATATTGATACCAATAAAAGAAAGAGATCACGGTATATTAATTTATATTATGTCACAAAATTACTTAAAAATAACAGTGTGTTGATTTCATTGGTATACATTACAGATTGCAAACCCTCATGTGACAAGACTACATCACCATCAAATTTGCACCTATACACATGGACAGAAAATTAAAGGCAATGATACTCACCAACAGTTGACGCTCCTTCTCGGGGTATTCACGTCCAGTAAGTCAACCAACGAGTCCAAAGAAATCTGATTCCACAGATAGTTTGCACCTGGGAAGTTATAGAAAACAAAAAAAAAAACATTAGAACGTTTAAGACCCAAACTGTAACGTTTAAAACCTTAAAAGAGCAAGTGTGACCATATAGGCCCCAACCGCACCTTAAAAACCTTAAATAACAAATTGGGACCATATAGGCCCCAACCGTACCTTAAAAACCCTAAATAACAAATTGGGACCATATAGGCCCCAACCGTACCTTAAAAACCTTAAATAACAAATTGGGACCATATAGGCCCCAACCGTACCTTAAAAACCCTAAATAACAAATTGGGACCATATAGGCCCCAACCGTACCTTAAAAACCTTAAATAACAAATTGGGAACATATAGGCCCCAACCGTACCTTAAAAACCTTAAATAACAAATTGGGACCATATAGGCCCCAACCGTACCTTAAAAACCCTAAATAACAAATTGGGACCATATAGGCCCCAACCGTACCTTAAAAACCTTAAATAACAAATTGGGACCATATAGGCCCCAACCGTACCTTAAAAACCTTAAATAACAAATTGGGACCATATAGGCCCCAACCGTACCTTAAAAACCTTAAATAACATATAGGCCCAAAAAAAAAATTTATATATATATATATATATATAAATATATATATATATATATATATATATATATATATATATATATATATATAAAAATTGATATCAATATATCACAATAAATAAATATATATATATATATATATATATCAAATTGTTATATATATATATATATATATATATATATATATATATATATATATTTATTTATTGTGATATTTTGATATTAATTTATATATATATATATATATATATATATATATATATATATATATATATATAAAAAATTACACATAAATATACATAAACATATACATACAACAATATATATTAATTGATATTTATTATTTGATTAATTGATGTTCTTTATTTCATGATATATTATATTGTTCATGCATTTCTATTACACTGTATGTATTATACATATTACAGTGCTATTTTTTGGCTATACATGTTACAGGATATTATCCTGTAACATGTATATCACATAAAATAGCCCTGTAATATGTATAATACATACAGGGTCAAACAAGTTCACACTAACCTTTTTTACCCTTACAGGCTTCCATACCTGCTTGCTGATTTGCTAATTTTTTAAAGACTCTCATTGGTTGAAATCGATGTCAATCAAAAATTTCAGCCAATCAGAGTCCTTCAAAAATTAGTATATATAGCAGACCGTGGGAAAAAAACAATTAATCGCGGGAGGGGCTCCTTGTAGGAGGAGCTCTTTTTAGTGTGTTGTTTTTTTTTTTTTTAGAGCGTCGGTTTTTTTTTTGGAGGCCTCTTTCAATGGGCCAGAATGGATGGATGGACAATGGCTTCAATCAAGATTGGATTATTTTTGATCATTGGCTTCAATCAACATGGATTATTTTATTTTTGATCATTGGCTTCAATCAACATGGATTATTTATTTTTCATCATCACGACTATATCCAGAGAGGACAGAAGGCCAACGCTGGAGGGGTCAATTTTACAGGTAAGTATGTGCTGTTGTTTATTTTATTTTTTATTAATGTTTGTTTAAAGCTGTTTATTTTTGTATACAATGTGTTGTGTTACTAACTGTACTAACAATGTGTGTATGTGCTGTTTATTTTATTTTTTATTAATGTTTGTTTAAAGCTGTTTATTTTTGTATACGATGTGTTGTGTTACTAACAATGTGTTTGCTTACTGTGTGTAAATTAATTGTAATAATGTTTTTACTGTATTTTTTTTCCCTTCCCTTATTTTTATTTTATCTTTAGAAGTGACAGGCACATATACATGCCTGTTACTTCTAAAAATGGAATAAAAATAGGGGGGGGGGGGGGGGGGGGGTTAGGTAGTTGGTTAATGGTTCATCCAGGGTGGGGTCGGTCACGGTCAGGCGCCCATCGGTCGCCCATAGGCCACGACCAGGGGTGGCACAGGCCTCATGGGGGTGAACATCCACCCCCATGTGGCCTGGTCAACCCCGCTCACTGCCCGAATACCCGGGGTAGCATAGGCCGCATCGGGGTGGTGCCGGGGGCCCGGTGGTGATCGGGCCTCGGGCAGGGTGGCATACATGGAGGTCATCAGGGGTGGCACAGGCCTCATCAAGGGGGTGATCCGATCACCCCCATGTGGGCCTGTGCCACCCCGCTCACCACCCGACTACCCCGATCCCGTGATCGGTGTAATCCGGTGGTGGCATGATGGCATAGCTAGGCTAGCATAGGGCAGGCCTGATCGGGGGTGGCACAGGCCACATGGGGGTGATGGCTGGGGGTGGCACTGGCACCAGGCATTGTAGGCCTAGGGTCGTCGGTGGTAGTTGGTGGGTGGCTGGGTAGGTGTCACTGGCAGGCCAGGCAGGCATAGTGGGGGACTGGGGGTAACTGGTCACCCCTAACTTTTATTAGGGGCTACTAGGGGTTTTGGTTTGGCCAGGGGCAGGGGCAGGTGCCAGGCAGAGGCAGGTGTAGACTTACTGTGTTAGGCAGGCAGAGCAGATGAGTAGATTCAGCCAGGGAGGTCTCTCAGTCTCAGCGTGACCAGGGTCAGGAAACAGAAAGGGGGAAGGGACAGGGAACTGGTGGTTTTATTGACTGTATCAGTCAATCAAAATCAAACTCGAGGCTCTATTTGCTGGCGGGCGCTCAGGGCTAACGGTCTGGGTGGGTTTAGATTTATCACTTAGTAACTGGACAGCCTTCCATCATTGATTGGTCAATGATGGAAGACTGTCATTTATTAATTGATACATTTATGACCGCCCATGCATATCGTCACTGTGATGGTGGGCGGCATGCATTAACGGTCAGTGGGCCAGGCCAGGACTCATTGAAGAGAAGAGAAGAGTCTAAAGGTTAGTGTACACAGTACTATTGTAATTGATCACACAGGGTGCAGGCAGGGGGCGATAGATAGATACACAGCATTAGTTAATGTAGCGCAAGAGTTATTTTAAAGTGACAGTGTCCCTTTTCTAACTTTAATTCATTTTAATACTATTTAGACTTGAAATGATGATGTACACCTTATATTTATTTGTTTTTGGGTTATACTAATACATTGTTGTGTTTTTTTTATTGCAGGGTGAAGAAAATATTTGGGGGGGCGTTTGCCCTGACGCCCCAATGGACGGGCCGCCCCTGGAAAGAAGAAGAGTGATGAGAAGCAAGTCACAAGAAGAGATAGATGGAAAGGAAGAGTCAGAGAAAATCTGAGAAGACACACAAGAGAACAGAGGAAGCAGAGAAGGGAACAAAACAGTAAGCTGGAAAGACTTGGAAAACAAGGAGAGAAGTGACACAAGAAGAAAAAAGAAGACAAGAGAAGAGAGGCAGGATACAAGAAAAGTGAGAGAGAAGACACATGAGAACACAAAAGAAGAGAGTGAGTGAAGAATACAATAGTAAAGAAAGAGAAGAGAGGAAAAAGTGTAAGAGAAGAAAATATGAACGTGAGAGAAGATAAGAGAGGGTAAGAAGAAAAGTGGAACAAAAATAAGGGAGAAAAGGGAAAGAGAGAAAGGAGGTGTGGGAGAGAGGGAGAAAGAAAGATGAAGAAAATGGTGGAGAAATTAAAAAGGGAGAGGAATAGAATAGGGGAAAAAAAAGATGGGTGGGGAGAGGAGAAAAGGATAGGGGAGAATAATAGGGAAAAAGAGAGGAGAGTGCGAAAGAGAAAGGAGGATTGCTAAATAAGGATTGGCTATATGGGATCCAAAAGGACATGGTACAGGAAGCAGGAAGGAGGCACCACACTTACCTCCAGGATGTGCTACCTCACCCTTAGTCTCTCCCCCACTACACTACAGAAAAAAAGTTTAAGACACTAAAAATACTACCGAAAAAAGTCTAATTATTTTTAAAGGCATATTTTAAGTGAGGTGGGTTATGAATGCATCCTGTAGAGTTGCATTATAACCCACCTAGCAAAAACCATTTTTGCATTAAAAAAAAAACTGTTAGAGGTGATGTTTACACCCTCAGGATTGAAGGTAGGCTTCTCAGGGTATGATTTTGTAAAATTGTACTCAGTCCATGTGAGCATCCTCAGATATGCAGCCAATCAGCAATGCTGTTTCAAGCCAGCATAGATGACTGTTACACTGGTTCCTTAAAGGAACATAAATCGATATTCAAGTTAAAATGCTTGAGCGGTTACACGGTTGTTCTTTAGACATACACAATTCTGACAAATTATTATTGTACTGAAACCAAACATTTCAGCTTCTTCTTCCTATTCTAATTTGTCTTTTAGGCGAATGAGCATCTATACTTGATTTATGGTCCTGCAATGACCTGAAAAAGCAGAGAGATTGCGTTTCTGGTCTGTGTGCATGTGTCTCTGTGTGTCTGTGTATGAGTGAGTGCATGCAATATACTGGGGCTGGTGGCTGTAATGGGGCAATTTACTGGGGCTGGGAGAGATCACGCGGCAATTCACTAGGGGACTCATTCAAATGCGATTTGGCCAAGTGAATAGGGCTCTATATAAGCACAGAGCATATTTTTTTTTACAGAAGTTGTTAGTTAGTGAACTTCTATACACAAGCAATGTATTCAATAGCTAAAAATATACTCTGTGCTTATGTAGAGCTCTTTTCAATTGTCCGAATCGCAATTTAATGAGGCTGTATATATCCCCAACTTCTGGAGGCGAACATATGAGGCTAAAACTGTTCCTTTGTTTGAATGTACATATGTTTTTTTTTAAAATATTTTTCTTAGTAGTTTCTGGACAATGGAGTGTCATATTTGATTAGTACCTAGTTGGCCTGATGATTGTGTATTTATAGGGCTACAGATTGTCGGAGGGGCACACCATAACCTCTGAGTTAGGGGGTCTATGTTTTGAGACATAGGAGCCAGTATCCCCCTATTTCATTATAGAGGGCACTATTAGGGTTACCAGTGAGTTTGTGGATATCACCTTCCCTCTTCAGTGAGGAAGTTTTGTTTAACAAAAACACTGAGATAATGGGGCAGATTATTGCAAGAAGTTGAATAGGTATCCACATTGTATTATAACATAATTCTTACAATCAGGCTTATCTGGTGTGGTTTGGATCATCAGGGATTGTATGAGTCCAATACTTCCCCTTACATATCTAATTCAAATAGGGGAGAGTTATATGGCATTGCCATATATCTGGCATCGGCATTGTTAATATGGCTTTTTTTGGATTTTTTATAAATTGTAAATAAAGTTCCCCATTTTTATCTAGTTCAATAACAATTTGGTGTTCAGCATGTATTGTAGGGATGCAGTTTTGCGAGGGGCCGCATTTGCGGAAGGTGGAGGCTCCAACGTCGGCTGCAGGTGGTGGAGGCTCTACGGAGCCTCACACGCGGTTACAAACACCCACACACGTGGCACTTTAAGAAAATAGATCTAACTAACAATCACTAAATGCGGACTTACACAAAAAAATACGAACCGCGGGACCTAGAACGCAAAATTTATGGACTTAGCCTAAAAAAATACGAGCCGCGGGACTTAGAAAAAAAACCATTATGACCTTGCAAAAATACGACCTAAACGGCGGGACGCGCGCACCTAAAAATTTAATAACACAATAAATACATACAAAAATGACATAAAAAACGTACCCACAGCAAGGTGTGGGGGGGGGGGGGGGGGGGTCACCCAGGACCTCTGCAAGTAAAGTTACACCTCAATTTAAGTCCAAATTCCTGAGTTTAGACACACGAAAATCCCCTAAGCGAGAGAAAAAATGGCAACGAAAACGAGGCAACAGGACCCTAAAGACGCAAAACATCACCAAGCAAAGACGGATTTAAAAAAAAGCCTTACAAAGTACAAGATACACTTTTAGCAAGGACGCTAAATCATCCACACCCGCGTACCACATACACATTCGCCGCCATTTTATAACACTAACTTACACAATGCGGAAGTACACAGCTACCCTAACGACTTCCCCTCACGCACGCAGCCTATTTACACTACACACTGCACACATTGCTGACACGTACACCTCAACTCAACAACAGTGCAAACAGACATTGTATGCTGCAGGAACATTAAAACAGATTGTCAGCTCTTCAGCACAATGCTTCCTGCATATATTACTTCCAAATGGGTAAAGTATATTCATTTATTAATTTATGAATTATTTAATTACCATACAAAAATACATATACACAAAAAAAAAACACTCTTGCAATAAACACAAAAGACATTTACTGCGCACCTCACAACGAGCGCCAACGCTGCTCATAGCACACAAAGCCTTGCAATAAGAGCAAAAAGCAGATCAGCGCCGACCAAACGATAACAGCAAAAGAGCCTATCAGAAAAAAAATACAACCAACAGCCTCGCAATGAGCATCGAAGGATCTCAGACCAACAAAAACATTAATGTCTGTGGCAAGTATGCTGGACCATGCATACAGAAAACAACCCATTTGTTTAGTTATAAACTGGCAGTAATGAGGGTTAGCTTTCAGCATATATATATATATATATATATATATATATATATATATATGTATATATATATAAGAGGGGGGGGGGTTAGCTGTCAGTAATGAATAATAGAGTAATTGCAGTATACAGTGATAACTTTTTTATTGGACAAACATTTACAGTATACATATACAGTAATTGCTTCGTATTTGATAAAGAGTGGTTTACCTCTTGAAAGGTTGTCTCTCTAAATAACATGTTTGTCCAATAAAAAGGTATTACTATATACTACAATATTCTGATTATCTATCTATCCATCTATCTATGGCTGAAGATTGCATGTGTGAGAGGGGCATTTCCATGTCTGCAGGTCAGGTCTTGCTGTTATTAAAGGGGAAGGCTGAAGATGTCAAATTCCAAAAGCAATTTTCCAAATGCAAAAATAATCCCACTTGTCCCCTACTCCTATCTCATCTCCCTTATTATCCATCCATTGTTCAGTAGATTAGTACATGTCATCAGGTTTTAAACCATGAAGGATTCAAGTCAGACCAGATAGAAACTTGTAATATACAATTTAATCTTCAAAAATTAACATTTTCTGTATAAATGGTTTACAATGCCTCTTAGATTACATGACTGCTAATATTAGTTTGTTACATATTTAACAAACGTGCCTTTCCCCCGAAAATACAGTGGTTATTAAATTTTTATATTTACATTACATTTACATTACCTTTTTTATTCTTTTTGAAAGTAAACGTGATTGACTGAATTTTCCCACAGATCAGTAAAATATTACTGTATGTTTAGACACCATTTTTTCTGTAATATAATTACAATTCAGCTCTCACAGCCAGCGTCTCTGCCAGACTCTCCTTGTCTCTAATTTTATCTCATCTTATCTCTAATTGGTTTCTGCTTTGCGTTTTCACATCATTTAGTTCCCTGTGTGTACCACATTACCTGCTGCATGAGCCTGATAACAAAAGAGAGTGTTGAAGATGTATAAAACGTGCTAAAAGCTGTATGAAATTAGTTTATACGTTTATACGGTACGTGTACAGGTTATTTAATTGTGTTACATTTATTTATGCAAGTATTTGGTCATCAACATTGTTATCTTTTAATGAATTCACCTATCAGTATGGCCAGATTACCCATTCGGCCAACTAGGCAGCCGCCCAGGGGCACTTCAATGTGAGGGATGCCACTTTAAGAAAAAAAAATGGTTGCTGGCTTAAATAAAAAAATAAATGTTGCAGTTCATAGACTGGCTACTAGGGGTAACTACTTAGAACAAGAGAGTTACAACAGAGAAAGGAACTTACATGCACAGAAAAGGCAAAAATAGGTCAGTGCATATCTTGCATGCTCATTCACAGGGACTCATCCACTTCACTGCCTAGGGGCTCCAAAAAGGTGGATCCACATATTAGGTTTCCACAGTTCCTTCATTTTTGAAGAGCAGATAAGTGAAATTGATTGTTTTAAAAGTGCAAATAGCATTTCACTGTGTGGCAAATGGCTAATATCCACCCACCCATGTTCTTGGGAAGAAACATACAAGGGGGGATTTTCTAATAATTTTCTCCCTAAGATGAGGTGTGGTCTGTCTTCCCCCATAGGAAATAGTAAATCAAGACATGACATTAGATTTACTTGGGATAGTGGACCTTTCCTGTTTTCTGCCCGTTAGCAGTGGCACCAGGTTGTGCGGCCAAGATTCTCTTCATATTCCTAGGATTAGGGGGGTTAGTGTTAGGATTATTATTAGCCTTTATTTGTAACTGGTAACTTGCCCGTAAAAAATGACGGGATAATATTTGATGTGCCTCTTCCCACCCCTCCCCTGTGTCTTTTCCACCCTCTCCCTCCCCTGTGTCTCTTTCCTACCCTCTTCCTCCCCTGTGTCTCTTCCCCCCCTCTGCCTCCCCTGTGTCTCCCCTGTCTCCCTCTCCTGTGTCTCTCCCCCTCTCCCTCCCCTCTGTCTCTTTCCCCCCCTCTCCCTTCCCTTTGTCTTTTCCCTCCCCCTCTCCCTCCCCTGTGTCTCTTTCCTCCTCCTCTCCCTCCCCTGTGTCTCTCCCCCCCCCTCTGCCTCCCCTGTGTCTCCCCCGTCTCCCTCTCCTGTGTCTTTTCCTCCCTCCCCTGTGTATCTTCATGCCCCCTCTCCCTCCCCTGTGTCTCTTCCCCCCGCTCCTGTCTCTCTCCCATCCTCTCCCCATGTCTCTCTCCCCCCATGTTTCTCTCCCTTCATGTCTCTCTCCCTCCATGTCTCTCTCCCTCCATGTCTCTCTTTCCCCCATGTCTCTCTTCCCGCATGTCTCTCTTCCCGCATGTCTCTCCCCAACCCTCTCTCCTGTCTCTCCCCAACCCTCTCCCCTATCTCTCTCCGTCTCTCCCGTCTCTCCCCCCTCGGCTAGCTCGTTGCATTGCGCATGCACATCAATGTCAATGTTCATGCACGGCAGGAGCGTTACACACTATGGCCCTCATTCAATTGTGATTTGGCCAATTGAATAGGGCTCTAAATAAGTAAATAACATATTTTTTTAAAGAAGTTTTTAGTTAGTACACATCTATCCAAAAGCAAGATTTTCACTAACAAAAAACTTCTTTAAAAAATATGCTATGTGCTTATTTAGAGCCCTATTCAATTGGCCAAATCACAATTGAATGAGGCTCTATGACAACTATTATATGTGATGCACCAAATTATTCAGTAATGCTAAACAGGGTAGATACAAGTCAAAAACAATTTTAACAAATTACAAAAGAATAGAGGGCCTGTTATTGAGTTTAAAATCAAGCATACAATGTGCGTTCTCTAAAGCACCCAATAAGATTGAAAACTTGGATTAGGGGGTTGGGGTTAGATTTAGGGGTTAGGGGGTTTAGCTTTAGGTGCTAGGTTTGGGTTAGGAAAAAAAATACAGATTTCCATGTAAGTTTACTGCAAAAAAGTATATTTTTGATGGGTAATAACAACTGATAAGGTCCTTATTCCTATCTATAGATAGGAATTCATATTTGGAACTTTTGCTATGTCCATTTATTGCACTATTGTCAATAAAGTGAGAATTTATGTCAATAATAAACAATGATAAAACCTTATTGGGTCAGTTGTAAACAATTGAGGATTTCATGTAATTCAGTGAATTCTGAAATGTAGACCACCAGTGGTCCGTGAGCTTCATTCAAGTGATACATCTGGGATTACAAAAATTAAATAAAATACTGTTTTAATTCTTCAAAAGCAGGCAAAAAATTATAAATAGCGTAAAAACAGAGATTTTAAGTACTTGATAATAAAATTATATTATAAAATAAATTATATTAAAATAAGCAAATAAACGCCTAGTAGATTATTTTAATTAAAAGCACTGAACCTTCCATGTGCCTTTAATTATGCTCTTAGTGCTCTATTAAATTTGGCGATTTTGAGTTCCCGTAGCTCGTAAATTTGCCCGCAAAAGTTACGGCTATTAAATTGGCCTCTTTTAGCTACCCGAAAACAGAAACCTACGGGCCGTTAAAATCTGAACGTCCCAGCTAAGCCTTTGATCTGTCAAGTCCGTAAATGTTACTATCGCAAATCGCTATTAAATTGCAAGAATTCCCCAGAAACGCACTGGCATTTAAAACCGTAAACAGCAAATGGAGCCAAAAATCCTACCGGTACTAGGTATTACTATTAATAGCACAATATTGTCAAGGCTGCAAATCGGCAATAAAAAATCTCTTTTACAATTGGCTCCATCTAAACCCATAACTACGGGTTTGACTAATTGATCATGTTCACGGCCGCAAATGCAACGCACCGCAGCATGGTTTGCAGATTTGGATGTCGGCCTTGTATGTTGCCTGCTTGTCTAATTTTATCGCTCTGTAACTCCTCCAAATTTCAAGCCGGCAGGCTTCAAATTTAATAGGGCCCTTAGACTTAATAAATTATATATGCTTGGAAATTGCATGTATCATACACTATATTACCCAGTGGCAAGCCACACATTTGTCCTTCACTCAGAAGCAAGTACCTAACTAGATTAATTTTTTAGATATTACATTATGCAAGCAACATGGAGAACAAAATAACAAGTAATTATATTAAGTATGGCAAATTGCAGGCACATGAAGTAGTTATTCCTAGAATATATTCCACTGACATGCCTGCAATAAATAATATTCTGAAAAATAGCACTAAAATGTTCTAAAATATAAACCGTAAAAAGCCTGCAAGGAAAATCCTAGGGGCGTGGTTGCCTGAATACCTAAATTATTATTTCTAACTCTTAAATATTTTTTGTATTTGCAGAGTTTTAGGCTGAGATAATGACAATTTCAGGATACCTTTGGGTTATTGAGATTCTATATCCATTTTCACTAGTGTTTGGTCCAACATATCTGATATAACTTATTTATATAAGCTCAAAAAAGAGCAGTACATCAAAATCCATGTTGTTGATACTGAAAATGGAAATATAAAGGCATAAAAGTCTAGCAATCTAGTCTTTTTTTTTTGGGTGCAGAAATTCCACTCAAGACAAATGACCCAGCGTCTCAGAGACAAATCCAGAATTAATGACAATCATTTCTCATTAATAGAGGATGAATTTCTGTAGGTGGATCAAAATGGCAAACTTTAGTGTTAGTTTACGGTGGTAAAATGCACACCATATTTGTAACCTTCATTGTGTCACTTTAATTAATTATGGAAACCATCAGCTAACTCTACCCTACTGATTTCCGTAAAAAAATTTAAACAATTTATAACCTCGAGCAGTTACTTTTATTTTTTTAGTGAACAGCTGCAATGCATTTTCTCTTTTATTAACTTTTGTTACAAAACCAGTATCCAGGCGGTTTAATACTAATTACATTGTTATTTACATCTAGTGTAATTTACATGGGATTATCAATGTGTAGCTACAAATTTTTTTTTAAATTAAAAACAACCTTAATTATATATGTAGGTCACAGTTGTAAAATTAACTTATACATTCATGTTTTTATTACTTCATTAAATCATTTTATCCAATTGTGTTTACGCTGACAGTAAATCATGATTCCTGTCATCTGAAATGTATTTTTCTAGTTACTGAAAATAGCACTCAATTAAACAATTATTATTTATTTCCATGTTTGAAATATATACTAATATTGTATATAGTACAGCAATACCCCGTTTAGCTCTCCACATGCGTTCCTAGTCTAAGTACTATGGCGAATCGGAGATCGCTGATCTGGGATTTAAAGCTCTAAACAGGGGTTGGGGCTGTATCGCGGGGCTTAGTGCTAAGTAGGGAATTATAGGGAAAAAGAGGTCTATATCGAATCGGAATTCAGAGGAGTAGCGTTAAGTGGGGTATACCTGTATATATATGCTAGCCACTTAGCCGTCAAAAATTACGGCAATAAAATTTGAAGGCTGGCAATGCTGTTTGCCACACAATGCAAGCCTCCCCCCCCCCCCCTCTAACTTGCAGGGCTCGCGAAGAGCATCTTTGGCACTCATCGCAAGCCTAGCAGATCATTTCATGCCTCGTCCAACCCGCCACTTTCATGCCTCGCAATGAACACCTTCGGCGCTCATTGTGAGCCATTCCTCCCCTATACTTTACCGTCTACTTTATGGGCTTCACATTGAGCGCCTTTGGCTTATCGCGACCCCTGCCTTCGGGACTGATTGCAGCAAAGTGATGTGGGCTTTGAGATGAAACCCTGTATCTTTTAAAGTAGCATTACCAAGAAACTTGCAATGCGACAAGTTTATATGTGATATATATATATATATATATATATGGGTTCCCTGGTGGTCCAGTGGTTAGGATTCAGTGTTTTCACTGCTGCAACCTGGGTTTGATTCCAGTCGGGAAGCAAGTGTTCATGCTGCCCTGAAGCCATTTAGAGTTGGGCCTGGTCAGTACTTGGATGGGAGACCACCTAGGAATACCAGGAGCTGTTTGCTGTGGCCTACTGGAGAAGGAACTGGCAAACCACTCCAGTATCTCTGCCATGAATACCAAGCAGATCAGAATGGTGTGTTGTGATCCATGAGGTCACAGAGAGTCGGACATGACTGAGCTACGCACACTCATATATATACTGTGTTTCCTCCCTCCTTATCCTCCTCCTTTCCCCTCATCCTCTGCTCTCCACTGCAGCGCCGGATTCTTGCTGTGTCCGAACCGGAGTATGCTAATGACGTACATGTAACGTCACGTCATTAGCATATGTCGGTTCAGACACAGCAAGAATCTGGCGCTGCAGGAGCTGACCGCATGATAGTAAGGAGAAAGGGGATAGGGAGGTGATTGTAGAAGGAAAGGAGGTAGGAGCAGAATGTGGGGAGGATGAGGGGAAAGAGGATGTGAAGGAGGGAGGAGGATAAGGAGGAGGATAAGGGGGGAAGAAGGGAGGAGGATAAGAGGTAAGGAGTTAGGGAAAGGGAGGAGGATAAGCGGCAAAATGAGGAGGATAAGGGGAAAGGGAGGAGGATAAGGGGGAAGGAGGAGGATAAAGGGAGAAGGAGGGAGTGAAAGGGAGGAGGATAAGGGGAAAAGGAGGAGGATAAGAGGAGAAAGGGAGGAGGAGGAAGATAAGGGGGAAAGTGGGGAAGGGTGGAAAGAGGGGGGAAGAGACACAGGGGAAGGGGAAAGAGACATAGAGGAGGGAGAGGGGGGAAGAGAAACAGGGGAAGCAGAGAGGGAAGAGACACAGGGGAGGGATAGGGTGGGAAGAGACACAGAGGAGGGATAGGGTGGGAAGAGACACAGAGGAGGGAGGGAAGAGACACAGGGGAGGGGGAACAGACACCGGGGAGCCAAAGGTGCTCATTGTGAGCCACGCGATGAGCAACGAAGGTGCTCACATTGGGTGGCAAACAGCATTGACAGGCTTAAAATTTTATTCCCGTCATTTTTGACGGGCAAGTAGCTAGTGTATGTATATATACAGTTGCAAGCAAAAGTATGTGAACCCTTTGGAATGATATGGATTTCTGCACAAATTGGTCAAAAAATGTGATCTGATCTTCATCTAAGTCACAACAATAGACAATCACAGTCTGCTTAAACAAATTACACACAAAGTATTAAATGTTGCCATGTATTTATTCAAAACACCATGTAAACATTCACAGTGCAGGTGGAAAAAGTATGTGAACCCTTGGATTTAATAACTGGTTGAACCTCCTTTGGCAGCAATAAGTACAACCAAACGTTTCCTGTAGTTGCAGATCAGATGTGCACAACGGTCAGGAGTAATTCTTGACCATTTCTCTTTACAGAACTGTTTCAGTTCAGCAAAATTCTTGGGATGTCTGGTGTGAATCGCTTTCTTGAGGTCATGCCACAACATCTCAATCGGGTTGAGGTCAGGACTCTGACTAGGCCACTTCAGAAGGCGTATTTTCTTCTGTTTAACCCATTCTGTTGTTGATTTACTTCTATGCTTTGGGTCGTTGTCCTGTTGTAACACCCATCTTCTGTTGAGCTTCAGCTGGTGGACAGATGGCCTTAAGTTCTCCTGCAAAATGTCTTCATAATTTTGGGAATTCATTTTTCCTTCGATGATAGCAATCCGTCCAGGCCCTGACGCAGCAAAGCAGCCCCAAACCATGATGCCCCCTCCACCGTACTTCACAGTTGGGATGAGGTTTTGATGTTGGTGTGCTGTGCCTCTTTTTCTCCACACATAGTGTTGTGTGTTTCTTCCAAACAACTCAACTTTAGTTTCATCTGTCCTCAGAATATTTTGCCAGTACTGCTGTGGAACATCCAGGTGCTCTTGTGCAAACTGTAAACGTGCAGCAATGTTTTGCTTGGATAGCAGTGGCTTCCTCTGTGGTATCCTCCCATGAAATCCATTCTTGTTTAGTGTTTTACATATCGTAGATTCGCTAACAGGGATGTTAGCATATGCCAGATACTTTTTTAAGTCTTTAGCTGACACTCTAGGATTCTTCTTCACCTCATTGAGCAGTCTGCGCTGTGCTCTTGCAGTCATCTTTACAGGACGGCCACTCCTAGGGAGAGTAGCAGCAGTGCTGAACTTTCTCCATTTATAGACAATTTGTCTTACCGTGGACTGATGAACAGCAAGGCTTTTGGAGATACTTTTATAACCCTTTCCAGCTTTATGCAAGTCAACAATTCTTAATCGTAGGTCTTCTGAGAGCTCTTTTGTGTGAGGCATCATTTACATCAGGCAATGCTTCTTGTGAAAAGCAAACCCAGAACTGGTGTGTGTTTTTTATAGGACAGGGCAGCTGTAACCAACACCTCCAATCTCATCTCATTGATTGGACTCCAGTTGGCTGACACCTCACTCCAATTAGCTTTTGGAGATGTCATTAGTCTAGGGGTTCACATACTTTTTCCACCTGCACTGTGAATGTTTACATGGTGTGTTCAATAACAACATGGTAACATTTAATTCTTTGTGTGTTATTAGTTTAAGCAGAGTGTTATTGTCTATTGTTGTGACTTAGATGAAGATCAGATCACATTTTATGACCAATTTGTGCAGATTCCAAATCATTCCATATCATTCCAAAGGGTTCACATACTTTTGCTTGCAACTGTATATATATATATATATATATATATATTTATATTTATACATATACACACAAATTTATGTATATGTGTGTATATATATATATATATATATATATATATATATATATATATATATATAATCTGTCACATTAATGTACTATGTTTTACCCCCATCTGTATAATCTGTCACATTAATGTACTATATTTTACCTCCATCTACACATTAGAATGATTTCAAGATAGTTCATATTAATAATTATAAGGAAACAAGGTGAATCAAAATGTAACAAACCACTTAGATTAAATTGCTTGATATGTTAAAAAGCCATAATGCTGAAAAAAAGCAGATAGAATTGATAACTATATGACATTTCCTAATGTAATAGAGCTAGACTCATGTTATTGTGTAGTTGCCATAGAGACACTAGAGTAGCTTCTGGAAAAGGTCATATCTTATCAGTGATATGTGATATCTCTTGTCAAATGCAAAGCACTGAACTGAAAGTCTAAGGATATTGTATCTAGCAATAAGAAAGCAATGTCCAAACTGAAAGAACTTCAGTATTAAATAGAGACATATATATCTGAATCATAATTACTTGTCGGCCTACTTAGTTTCCTATCCCTGCTCAAACCTCAAACATATTTGTTCCTATGCTCAGATTAGGCTCATGCCTACCCACAACTGCCTTATCGTATTAAGTGCACATTCTTATGATCAAAGGCTATTCCATAAATTCACCATCTACCTAGCTCAATTGAAATGGTATGTGCTGTATTTTATTAGCTGTGAAATAAAGTTACTTGAGTTGCTTTTAGTGTCTGGAAACTCATTTTAATAAAAAAAGCCACACTTGACCCAAGCAGTGTCGACATAGGGATTCCCACTAAACGCCAACCAAAACCCAATAAAATAACAGAAGGGGCCTCAAAAGCTTTAATGCCTCAAAGAAATACCCTCCCCCCAAACAAATGAATCCATAGTTTTGTTGATCGTTATCCTTGATCTCTGCATATTGGGTAACTCATTAAGTAAATACTACTTTAACTTTGTAATAATCTCTGAGCAAATGATAAAGATGCGATTTCAAAACCCTGGTCAATTATTTTACAGAAAGAACACCTTTGTCATTCTCCCCTATATGAATCAACAACTGTTTAGGTGGATACAAATATGCAAGCATAATTAACCACTTTTAACAGTACCCCCTCTCATTGGAGTCCTCGAAGTCCAAGCCATTTCAATAATATTTGGTCAGAAGAATAGCCTAATTGAAGTCAATTGTCCCTTGTAGCAGCTGTCCTTTTTGCTCAATATATGTATGAGTGTCTCACAAATGAATGGAACATATCCTTTACTCCACACACAACTCCACACAGGGTAAATATACATTTAAAATGTTGCAGAAACATCCCAATGTGTTTAACCCACACATAGTCTAAACTTAGTCTAGCTGTCTCAGTTGCTGTCACTTACAAAATGACCTATGGTCCAAATGTAATGTTTTAAAGCACTTACTAAGGATTCCTAAAACTGATATTGAGATATCACATGGTCCAAAAATGAACCTTCCACTAGATATATTAAGGTCAAGTAATGTGTAAATGTAAATATAAGTCATTAGCGGGGTAAAGAAATATAAAAACTCATTTCCCAAATCGATGAGTTTTGCATCTCTTAAGCCGAGTTGAAAGTGAAGACCCCAAATCTATAATGTCCTGAAAAATGATTCCCTCATATCTGACATCCCTACTAACCAATTTAAAAATTTAGAAGATCCAAAAAATGCTAATAGCAATGCTTTTTTTAAAAAAGGGACACTTTAAACTGAGGGGAACACACATAAGGCAACATGTCATAACTAATTTTGGGGGCATGATGGGACCCCCCTGCACCCCACAAGTAACTCTGATTTTTGGGATTGTATCACATCTAATTGTTAATACCCAAGGCTATTAAGATGGACAGGAAACGTGTTGTTTATATATTATGTGTAATGTTTAAAATGTATTGTTTGATTCACTGCTATTGGGGGGGGGGGTGGCTATAGAACTGGGGGGATGGTTAATTTTGTGATTTCTGTAAACAGCAAGTAAAAATAAACAGTGAGTCTGAGTTGGAGATTCTAATAACTAGGGGTGGCGGTCGGTAACATAGGTAACGGGGTGTGGGGCATTTTGTGTTTGTGAAAAGAGACAGAGAATAAAGCCAGTCCTGCTTTGTGCTACTCAATAGTACTTGTGCACCCTAACACTAATTGCCTCAGCAATCTAACTACCATCAAAAAAGTAGTATTTATGTTATTAATAGCCATAACCACAACAAAACTGCTGCAATGAAATACCACATACCGATCTCGTAATTGGTTACCCATATCAAAATAACTATAACAATAGGGAATATCTATAAAAAAGCAAGATTCCTTACAAAACCATTTCTGATCCATATCTCAGCAAGGAGTTGCATACCGTTGACCTTTGAAAAATGCTCTGAATCCAGTGATACCAGCTGCTTCCATATAGAGTGCTAGAAGTCTTATCATCTTGAAATAAAGATTTTTCATCAAAAAAGATTGACACTCACAAAGATCCTCTTTAATCTCGGAACCCACTCTGATGAAATAGTGTGGTTGTTTAATGCCAACTATAGCAAGAGACAATCTACTTGGAAAAAAAAAAATATCTATGGGAATAATACAACATGCAAAACTGTGTTTACCCAACAAAGTCTGTAAATCCTGTAGTGTAACCTTTTTAAGAGCCAACACAGATGCCACCTGATCAGTGCAGATCCAAGATCTTATCCTTGGGCAAGAACATTAAAATGTTGCCAAATCGATACAAATCCCCAAGAAACTCCGAACAATAAAAGGACCTTCTGATTTTTCATCAGATAATGGAATACCAAATTCCTTTGCTGTATCGAAACGTTATGAATTGAAGCCATTCATCTTATCCAGGAGGACCAACAAACAGAAAATTATTCAAATAAGGAAGAATTGATTTATTGTTAGCCATTGACTCAACCACCGAAGGGCTCAAAATATGCACATGAGATAGAACAACCAATGGGAAGGTCTACATAATACCTACCCTGGAAACAAGATCTCAGGAGATGCTGATATCTAGGATCCTCGGGCAGAAACCTAAAGGCAGATTCAATGTCCACCTTGCATCTCTTCCATCTCTTTGAACAAACACTTAAGCAAATTAAGCATATTTAACTGCTTTTGTATATGATAGATGATAAATCAAACAAAAGTTATCTACATCTTTCTTAGGAACCACCCGAAGAGACAAAATATAAATATTTGGAACAGGAAGTTCCAAGAAAGGACCTGCTGTAGATCCCAACAAAACTTTTTTACACAAACCGTCATGAATCTATTTTTGGAATTCCTTTACTGATTTAGGATTTTCAGGGCAAAACCGACATGTAGAACTATGAAAAAGAGTAATAAAACCAGAACTGAAACCAAAGATAATAAGATCAGCCTTTTCTGCAGAACCACGACAAATAACATAAAGCTTTAGTCACAAGAGCATATTTTCTAAGAAAATTGGTGTCACTGCTCTTAGAATAGGAGTAAGAGGCTGATCTGAGTATCCGAAGCAACAGAATATAGGGTGTTGATTCCCATGTTCTGCAACACTCATGCTTGAACTTGCATGACAAATCCCATCTGTACACAGTATCCCTTGTGTATTGCTCTTGTAACATTTTTTCAGAAGGCCTGGAGCAGGAGCCTTGATGTTAGCCATAATGCCTCAGGTTGTGATCTAATGGAAGACATGTCCTGCTGATTCTGATGTTAACAATGATGTTCTTAATGCAGAGAATGTGAAGTCCTAAAAGAAAAGACACCACTCCTCTCTCCCCTGGGGTTGGACCTGTGCTCTCTGCTGTTGTCTCTACACTTCCTGCTAATGACTCTACATGCTCTGCTCCTGCAATTGCTGCCTCTGATATAAACATTGGGATGCCTCATTAGCCCTTATAGGCCTTGTATTCCTTCTATTATTAGAATGCTCCTTAGATTGCCAGTTTGCGAGTTTTCAATCTTGTAAGGTGCTTTGGAAACAAGCACTATGTACATTTGATTTTAAGCTTAAAGACAGGGCCCTCGATTCTTTTGCAATATGTACATATTGTTTTTGCCTTGTACTGTATACCGTTATGGAATAAAGGATAATAATACTCCTTTTTAACATATTCACTGGATGTAAATTCTGCTTGATGCCCCACTGTTAATAAACAGGGACATGCACTGTACCCAACTGCGGGAAGCTTCTCTTACAACCACAAGCCACTCTTTCTCAGATAGCAAACAGGCATTATCATCCTGACATAGTAGATCAGGTCCATATGTGATATGTTGAGAAAATAATGTTGCAAGAGTAACATTAATTATGTCCCATCAGGTCTTATATTGACTGCAGTATGGCCATCTTGACCAACTTCTTGACCATTATGTAATCTTACCAGAGTCCTCACTAAAAAACTGATTCCTTAAATCTCTTTGCCCTTCAGCAGTATTAAAATGAGAAATATCATGTAATGATAAATAGGTAGATGGAATAAAAGCTGCAGCCTCTTGTTGTAAAGTGGTTTCTATGGTCATATTTTGCAAGACGCCCAAGTAAATTATGGTAGAGAAGTTGCTATGGATATCTGTTGTTAACTAATAGGTGGCATGGTAGATGACATTGTACCGAGGCATGAATTTTCTGTAAAACTGTGTACAAATCACCGATATATTGAGTTTCTTCATTATCGTGTGAACCATCCTGTATTAATTCATGTGAATGAGTAAATATTTCGGCAGATAATTTATCTCAGTCGCTAGTAAAAATTGTTAAACTGACATATTTGTTTCTTCATCACCCCCACTGCTGATCTTAACTAATTGCTGGTGATAATGCTCTTCCTCAAAAAAGTGCATCTTTAAGTTAATTTATGCACAAAAATAATTTGATATAATTTTTCAGGCACTTTCATTTACAATTTTAATTATACTAAAGATTAGATAAACTGCAACGAGAACTACATGACAAAATAGAGAGTCCATCTTCTACTCAAGCTATTAATATTGTATTGCTTGTGGGTCACCTAAGGGTACTAACCATCGGATAGGGTATACAATATCCAAGCTTCAATGCTTCAAAAGACTTCATACAAATCACAACATCTAGTTCCAACTCCTGGGTGAACACAAGGGGAGCCTCGAGTACACAAAATAGATAGTTGTAGGAGAAGAAAGCCTATCCTTCTGTCTGGAAGGCTCAACGACTTTGATGCCCCAAATCCAGCTAGAGTTCCCTACATATAACCAAAAGAGTCTAATCGGAGCATTCCCTAACAAATATAGTGCACTGTTATAAGGCCTGGAGCTGTGTATAAACATAAATACCTTATATGTGACCATACAGCAAACATACTAAATCAGTCAATCCAATTAAAAACACATAATTGCAAAATCCCTAAGATTCCTTATGAATGTATGTGGAAAAATACCACTAATTAATGTTCATGAGGACTGCAGGCTGTAACAACCAGATTGACTAACTCATTCAGTAGTACTATGTTGCCCATAAAGGGAACCTCACAGTGATTCTGAACTATTAGTAAGTGATATATTTATGAATATTTGTAGATATTGTGCCTAAGCTAGGCCTTATTCTATGTATACAATTTTAATTAGAATTGTCTTTTTTCATGTGTTTAATTTCTTCAATAAATGGGATATTTTCTTTGTCACTTTAATATAGGGAAATAAAATATCAAATTCACATAATTTCCATTTTTTCTGTGTTTTTTTTCTGTAAGAATCTTCTCTTGTTCGGGTTATTCTGTTGTCTAGTAACACACCGCTGTTACTAGAGAGCATTCAGTGCCAATGGACCCCTGCTATCGCCACTTTATCCATTCCTTGGAGAGTCACAAGACTAATGTTACCATGGTGATAACCATCCCCAGTGAAGATGGCCTACATTACACCCAAAGTAGTTTCCTGTGTTTTTAATTTTTTTGCTCTTTATCTCCATTGTTTTACTGCGGGCATTTCAATATCAAACCTAAATCAGTTCTTCATTGGGGGAAATGCATTACTATTGTAAACAGAGAAAAGATACAGCTAAATAACAAATATTTCAAATTAACCTATTTACTATGCTCATCAGCCAAAATTATTTAAAAATACTGTATGTGCATATCTTTTACAATATCCATTATATCAAATTAAATAATCATTATATAATATACTTTGATTATAAAATAGAGCCAGTTTTGCTAGGTTTTGAATACTTCTCTGGCAAGAAAAAGCAGCACAAAAATTGATTGGTATAAATCATATATGCAGCTCCACCAAGTTTTATATGTTTCTGTCCAGTGAGTCATATTCACTCCTCAATAAATACCATATTCTACTCAATACTTAGGCCTCCATTCAATTGAGCAAATGTAAGTTACGGGAGCATGTAAAGTAGCCCGTAAACTAATTTGCTGTTTAATTGGAGTCTTTTAGCTACCCACAAACGATCTGCGGGTTACAGGCTGAAAATCCCTGCGGTTGTCAAAATCGTAACATCTAACCCAGCTAAGACTTTGATCTTTCAAGCCGTAAATTTTACAATCACAAATTGATATGCAATTGCTACAATTCCTCAAGCCCGCAATTGTTTTAGCAACCGTAAATGGCAACTGTAGAAGGAAATCCTACAAGTACCAGATAGGACTTGCAAGGGGGTTAAACACCTGATCGTAGCACTGTAAATGTAAATAAAAAATCAATACTGCACATTAATAGACGGTGAATGAGATGAAAGACATTAGAATTAATTGCCCAACAGTCTCAAGCTCACAAATATGCAATCAAAAATATATATTTTTACGTTTCATTTGCATGTTATATCAATCTAAGTAATCAATGACATATCTGGCCACCCACTTGGACTAGAACAGTATTGTTATTCATTTTTATTATTTTGTACATTGCCGAATTGCGAGCCCAATCGCATATCAGACCTCTAAACGCTAATTGATTGACTTTTAACCTTGTTTTACTGACGTCATGATGACGGTCTCATTTACTATTGGCTGTTTCTAAATTGGTAGTTACGGCCTTGTTTATTTGATCATGATCACTCTCTGAAATGCTACTTACGATTGCAGGTTTACGGTTTATGCTTTCAGACAGGTAGCTTGATCAATTGGATCACTATGTAACTGTTGCAAATTTGAAGTCAACTGCAGGCTTGCAATTGAATGGAGGCCTTAATGTAGCTAAACCAAACATCTACAAAAATACATACATATGCATATGTTTGATGCAAAGAAACCAGGGTGCATCATAAATGCTAAGGAGCGATTGAAAACTATGAAGAATGAGTGTATATTGCAAAAGGAAAAACTATTGAAAAAGATTCACTAGGTTGATCTGAAATGTTGTGTTATACATATTGGTAAATTAGAAAAATGTGCAGCACATTCCAACATTAAATGTGATATTACATTTTATTTGAGACCTTTAGCACAGGATTTAAAGGATCAGAAATTTGATTTAAAACAATACTGGATTGTGGAGTTCACTGGGCTTATTTTCAGCACTTTCGCTTTTTCGCAATAATAACTTTTATTAGAGGATAACTATGGACAAAACAGCTTTTGCATGCTATCAATATATCTACCTCATTATATATTATTTCTATTTATAAGGATAACCTTTGTAAAGACATCCATGATTTTCTAACAGCTCTAAACACCCGTATTTTATCACCTCTACAGTTTATAACTACTCAGTTCAAATGATAAGTGGATAATTCACACAATCAGCCATAATCGTTTTTTTTCATCAATCAACTTCTATTGCAATTAACCCAAGAGCAACTTCTCAGCACAGATATTCATTTTAGTCTTTATTTACAAAAATGATTACGGATTGTGGCTGTAAGGTGTAACAGGTGCATACTGATTAATAACATCTTCATTTCCAGGGATTTAGTAAAAATGCCTTCATTATACGAGTAATGTTAAAAATGTACATCTACTATATTTTATATTATGTATGCAGTAAAGTGACCAAACAATATCAAGTTAATTAAAATATAATTTATTGTAGGTTCTAAAATTATGTCCCTTTATTTTTTTCTTTTATTACCGTATATACTCGAGTATAAGAGTTTTTCAGCCCTTTTTTTAAGACTGAAAAGGCCCCCTCGGCATTTACTTGAGTCACCCTGTGTCTATTTCCCCCCGGTGTCTCTCCACCCCTGTGTCTCTTCCCCCCTCTCCCTCTCCTGTGTCTCTTTCCCCCCCTCTCCCTCGTGTCTCTTTCCCCCCTCCCTTATCATCCTCCCCCTCCTCATCCTCAACCCCATCCTCATTCTCAACTCCCTTCCTCATCCTATATCCCCCCTCATCCTCAACCCGCCTCCTCAACCTCAACCACCCCTCAACCTCCCTCCTCAACACCCCTCCTCACTGTACCCCTTTCTGATTACCGCCCCCTCTCCCTTTCCCCTCACTTACCTTCCATCAGCAGCTGCTCCTGAAAGGTAAGTGAGGGGAAAGGGAGAGGGGGAGGTAATTAGAAAGGGGTAAAGTGAGGAGGGGGGTTGAGGTTGAGGAGGGGGGTTGAGAAGAGAGGTTGAGGAGGGTGGTTGAGGATGAGGATGGGGTTGAGGAGGGAGGATGAGGAGGGGGTTGAGGAGGGGGGTTGAGGAAAGAGGTTGAGGAGGGGGGGTTGAGGATCGGGGTAGAGAAGGGGGGTTGTCGGGGGGTTGAGGATGAGGAGGGGGTTGAGGAGGGAGGATGAGGAGGGGTGTTTGAGGATGAGAAGGGAGGATGAGGAGGTCGATAAGGGAGGGGGAGGGAAAGAGACACAAGGGAGAGGGGGCAAGAGACACAGGGAAGAGAGAGGGGGGAAAGAGACAAGGGGAAGGGAGAGGGATGGAGAGACACAGGGGAGGGAGGGGAAGAGACACAGGGGAGTGAGTGGAGGGGAAGAGACACAGGGGAGGGAGAGGGGGGAGAGACACAGGGCAGGGAGAGGTGGAAGAGACACAGGGGAGAGAGAGGGGGACACAAGAAAGGGGTGCAGAGGGCACACAAGAGGGGGACAAAGAGGGCACAAGAGGGACACAGGGGGCAGCACATTTCCCATCCTCGGCTTATACTCGAGTCACTACGTTTTCCCAGTATTTTGTGGTAAAATAGGTGCCTCGGCTTATACTCAAGTATATACGGTGATTGTTTAATTGTTATTAAATGCTGAATATATACAGGGGTATAGGAACCAAAATAATTCTGGGGGGATACAGCTCACGTGATACACCGAACACTTAACAGCATCTATACGCATACATACACACAATGAGAAATCTGGGTGGATTTGTCCCCCTCATCTCCCCAGTTCCTACACCCATGCATATAAATCATATTTCATAATTAGGTTGTATTTTCCTGCATTTATATCAAATGCAGTATCAGTGCAATATTTCTGGCTTTATAAAGAAGCTTTATCCTCGCTAGACTGGTCTTTTCTAGTCAATATTACATGTTTTATTCCTTTCCTTGTGTCTATGCAAATGCCTCCTCCACAGAGGAGCTCAGATAATTGGCAAGTTGTTTAGCTTAAACCTTGAGGGTTGTTGTCATTAAAAAGTAATTCATGACTATTGGGGTCATAGAGGACAAAGACTCATCCTCCCCAGAGGTTTCCAGAGAGACTGCAGGAGAAAAATAAAGCATGTGATAATGGATGGAGATTACTTGAAAAACTCTAAATATTGAATCTAAAAGCTAAAACTAGAATTCAGTAAATCCCAAAGATTAAGTAAAGGTATCTAAAGGTGTCTATGAACACAGCTCCATCTGACAGCTCAGTATATGGATCACTAACTTTGAGCTCTGGATTAGGTTCATGTTTTCTAAGACTTTACTGATTAAATGTCACTTTAGTTGTATTTATCTCCATGACCGACTAGACACATGCTCGAAGAAAGATAAAGGCACTAGCACTCAGAGCCCTGGAAGTGACAGCAAACTTATTTTAATGTATAACTATTGACTAGTACATACAGATAAATATATGCTTACCAGTATTTCAAATATGCTTTAGTTATATACACTTAATATGTGTGATATGCTCACACTGAGATATTTTTTGTAGGACTGATACTCTACCATTCTCCTAGAAAAAATAGGAGAAAACAGGGTCTTACATCAAAAGAGGGACATTTGGGAGGCCAAGAGGAGAAGGGCTGACTGTTCCTCCAAAAGTGGGATAGTTTGAAGGTATGTGAATTTAGTAGAAAGACGACATATTAATGGAGAGAATGAGACGCTAATTGGGATGAAGATGGGGAGGGCATAGAGAAAAAGAAGAAGGGAATGGGGAGGAATATAAATAAGTGTGAGAAAAATGGGATAAGGAAGGAGTATAAAAAAATAAGAGGGAAAACAGTGGTAGAGTGGGGGTAAAGGGAAGACATGTGATGCTGGGAATGGGCATGAGATACCATATGAATAGATGTTACTCCCTTGATCTCCTGCTATCCCTGGCCATAACCTTATCAGTTTTGGAAACCCTTGGCGTACCTAAACATAATCTTGAGAATATACGTTTTGTTACACTACATAGAGCATAGATATGTGGTCTGTTGATTCTTTAAAGGGGAAACAGAGAGGGAAGTGAGGTCAAAATGGTCATTGTAAGGGAAAGAATATCAACAGAGGAACAGGGATAGGGGGAATATCTCCTCCAAATACAACTTGAAGCTAGAAAGATATCACCTAATACTTGTTTTTTTTGTTTTGTTTCTGTCAGATGGATTAGTCTGATTTGCTACTGGGAATTGGAGACTTGTGCCTGTGCTGTAATGAATGCAATTAACAAACCGTGTATCTGCTCCTAGCATTAATTGGCATTGATAAAATGTTTGTTTATTACCTTGTATTTTTTTCAGAAAATCTAACATCCTAACCTTTTTTCCTTGTGTATCAACCAAATCCATTGGAAAACAGACTTTTTCCTTAGGTGTGCTTGAGCAGTCTTAATACATAAATGTTCCTTCAGGTTTGCAGACTTGTTTTAATCTGGAAACACATCACTACTATATGAATGATTCAGCATTTTTGTGCCTTCTCAGTAAAATATAAATTAAATATAGTATTGCAAGAGCTGTGCTGGGTTGTACTGCATTATTTCTGGCTACAGCTAAAATTATTTTTTGGTCATTGAGCTGAACATGACAAATTGCAACACTGCAGGTAGCTTTTAATGTATTTCCGAGCAGAAAGAAAAGAGAACAATTTCATCTGAAAGCAGCATTTAGGGGAATATTAAGTCAAATGTTGCTGATCCTTAACTAATTACAGTAAAATTGGAGGACAAAATAGTAATAATATAAAAAAAGAAAATAGGCAAAAAAATAAATCCCACAAATCAGCATTTTTTAATCTTTTGGAAGGTTAGGAGGAAAAGTTCCCCTCTCCATCAGTTTTCTATTGGTATTTACTTTTTGTATGATGGAGTCTGTAACTTTTATACATTTGCATGACTTATATATATATGTATGTATGAAACAGCATATTAACTTATATTTAAAATCTTATGGATCCTGCCTGATTTGAATTTACAACTAACAATAATTTCAAATAATGCGTCCAAGTTTGTGAATGATAGAGGAGTCACAGGTGGATCGGTATTGGACAGCTATTGCCTCTATAGCTGTATGTTCCTAATCCCTGGTTTAGGGAATCATAATATTCAGTCTATTTTTCAGAGGCAGACACTATTTTTGAATGAATAGACTTTTGATTCCAGGGAGAAAAATATAAGTACTAATCAATTCTCCTTGATTTATTATTCCCAAGCTATTGCTTAAATATGAATATAGATCTGCATTCCCACATAAACCATTATTATATTTAAAGATATTTTATGTCTAATCTTTTATGAAATAAAAGCTGTATTTTATCTATAATTCTCTAACTGGTACTTCTATGTAATTTTATAAGTTTTGTTTTGTGTGTTAGGAAATATATAGTAGTGTTCTCCTCATACTGTTTCTATATACTGATAATAATAACACAACATTAACCTTTCCATGGGATGTAAGTTTAGTAACCAGTGTGGGAAATGCACTTGTGTTAAATTATGTTATGTTATTCAAAGCTTGGTATAAACAGTTGGTTATCAGATCTTTTTAATTGCAGCAGAATAATTAACTAATAAGGTCTAGGGGGTTTTGTATTGCTTATAGGTTGCAGAATTCTACACCAGATATATAGTGCATTACACTAGAGCAGGTTTGATGACACATGTACTAGTTTATGTTGATCTCTTACTGGAAACAAAGGGTCAGGGACAGCACTTTTCAAGTTAAATCTATTTTTTTAGTTAACCATTAATATTAAAAATACAAACAGCAGCAAAGTCAGGATTTAGTCTCAAAATATAAGTGGACTGGCCTCTCTGCTATGACCTGGCCATCTTGGGTTATCCTACACGGAGATACACACCACGACAAAGTAGCAACCCAGATGGGGATAAATAAATAGCACCCTTCAACAATAGCTGCTGCACTTCCCCCCTAACTCTATTCTGGCCCTTGGCAGTATTGATTAGAAGACAAACAATTCAACATAGACTGCATTAATTATGCAAGGAAGATTGCCTGGAACATGCTCACTTTAGAGATGCAGGGCATTATGAGATTGCAACCATAACTCATTTGTACTACAGAGCATGCTCTAAGTAAGGTGGCCTGCATAACTAATGCAATCTATGTTGAATTGTTAGTCTTCTGGACAATACCATCCAGGGCAAGGAGAGAGATGGAGAGGAGAGTAGCAGAGACCATTATTGAGGGGATCTATATTTTTTGTATTATATTTTCTGACTAAAACTTTAGTTTGCTGCTATGTGTACTATATTTTAATGTTAATTAAGGGTGAAGTAAAAAAATAGTTTTAACTTGAAAAGTAATTAATGTACACTGTCCTTTTAACAAGTGCTAACAATGAGATTTGATCAATGCTGATACTTGATTTTTAAGTGTTAATCTATAAACACCAAACCATGATTTAATGTCCATTTTAAATTATATACTTGAAATCCTTCAGCCAGTGGGCTGACCCTGTTCCGGTCTTGTGGTTATCAGTTGGAATTCTCATACCATAAGTACCACTATTTTATTAGGGTTTAACTGGGGCCAACTGGCACTTATACCGCCCAGCAAATCCATTAGCAAATAATTAATCAGTGATACATAAATATAGAAGCATAGATGTAATGGTAGTCATGTGGCATTTTCCCATAATTATGTTATAAATGCATTTACTGGCATGCCAAATATATTTGTTTGGAGTAATTTTTCTTTTAAGGCAAGTTTGTGCCTCTGTACACGTTAATGTAGTAAAAATGTGTTTACCTTATAGACACAAAGCTAAAGCAACAAGTTATGACTGGGGTATTAAAATGCATGGATGATAGAACAAAAATGTGCTTTGAACTTCTATGTTCAGGATAGTCCATTAGCGCTGGTTCCTTGGCTGCTGACCGGGGGGAAATATCCCACAACAATTGTGTCTTTATTTAAAGAGACAAAACTTATTGGTCTAATGTTTTACACAAAACATACATACATTGTCTAATTGCTTCATTAGACAGAAAGTACTTGACGAATAACTAGAGCAATTAGAACCCTTGTACACAGAGGGCCTCATTCAATTGTGATTTGGACAATCAAATAGGGCTCTATAAAAGCACAAAGGGCCTCATTCAATTGCAATTTGGCCAATTGAATAGGGCTCTAAATAAGCACATAGCATATTTTTTTTAAAGAAGTTTTTAGTTAGTGAAAACCTTTTGGATAGATGTTTACTAACTAAAAACTTATTTAAAAAAATATGTTATGTGCTTGTTTAGAGCTCTATTCAATTGGCCAAATTGCAATTGAATGAGGGCCATAGCATAACTAAAATCTTTTGTAAAAAAAATATGCTAAGTGCATATATAGAGCCCTATTCGATTGGCTAAATCGCAATTGAATGAGGCCCAGTGAGTTTTTTCCCCCTATTGTAGTTTTTAAAGCGAATGGATTCTATTACCTTTACAAAGTTACATCGATGGGCCTGATTCATTTGCCCAATTTGTAAATTTATACACACTTAAAATCACTTTTAATATTTCTAACTATTCTGCAAATATTACTTATTGGCACTAATGAATTCTTAAATCAATAGAAGGCATATAAACATTTATAAAAAAAAAAAACACCCAAAGCCAAATTTATGAGTTCAAGGCATTGGCAAGTAGCTAATTGAATAAGGCTATATGTCTCCTGTAGGTAACTTGGGAGCAGGTAGCATTACTCAGGTTGCTACATAGTACACTTTTCCTTTCAGTCTTGTTTTATTTATTGCAGACTACCATAGCAGCATACAGTAATATTCTTGAAGTTTGGTAGCAGAAGTTGCAATCTATACTTTCTTGAAATCTATATATTCACTGATCAGAAGTAGCTCTCATTAACCCTTTCACTGGCAGAGGGGCCACAAAAATATTACTTTACAATACATTGCTGGCCCCTCTACTCGTGCAATAGTCAAATAGCCCAACTCTGTACCATTATCAAACTTACATTTTTTTGAACACTTATAGTTGTACTTGAAGTATTGATTTTAAATCTATTTTTTTTTTAAAGAAACAGGCAAAATCTTACTCTTTTGGCACTACCATTGCATCCTAGAGTGTGATTATCTCGGATATTGTAGCACATGTCTTTCTAGTGAACACTATAATAAAATTATATTGTATATTCTGAAATCCAATCATTAAATATTCTAATGATTTATATTTAATATTTTAGGATACAGCTGGGCAGGAAAGATACCGAACAATTACCACAGCTTATTACCGAGGTGCCATGGGTTTTATTTTAATGTATGACATCACCAATGAAGAGTCTTTCAATGCGGTGCAGGACTGGTAAGTACATTTTCTAAAGAGGGGCTTCTTACTGTATTCTAGCATAAAGTATTTGTTACACTACGTTTTGCAATTGGGTGATGGTGACATTTGTGTAGCACTCAGATCTCTATGTAGGAGTTGTCACTAGTGCTCTAGATTTCTAGCATAATATTTCAATTCAGCTACAGATTCTAATATTACCGGGTGACAATATCAGGGGTGTAGGAGCCAGAATAATATTGGGGGGACAATATTGTAGTAGATATTGATTATAGAAAAGGCACAGCTCAGAATGTGGAAAGATAAAGAACCAGAAAGATTCCGATAGTGCAGTCAACACTCCCTGGTTTGAGATCTCATACTTAAGGTGGACCATAGAAAATATGTCTGTGCTACTTTAAGGTGGATTGAAGACATCTGATGCTAGATTCTTTTTTTTTACCTCTTGAGAAGTGAAAGATATGCAGAACAAGTGGATTCCTCAGAGTGGCTATTAAAAATGTAACTGTGAATAGATGCAGCCTTATTCCATTGTGATTCAGTAAATTTAAAAGGGCTCTATTGAAGCACACAGCATATTTTATTTACAGAAGTTTTTAGTTAGTGAACTTCTATCCAAATGCAAGGTTTACTAACTAAAAACTTCTGTAAATAAAATATGCTCTGTGCTTTTAAATTTACCGAATCGCAATTTAATAAGGCTGATGGTTCTTATGAAAGAGCCTTTCAACTAATTTCTAATAGCCAATTTGTTCTAACCTAAATAATTTCTGAAATATTTGAATAATTATTTCTCAGTGTGTTGTATTATGCCAATTAGTGGAACAGTTTGGTAAATATTTTCTGTGATGAAAAATCATCAACCATTTTATCTTTCAGATCATACTGTCTCACATTAATTAAACCTACTGTGCCAACAATAAACACCATGGCCCTCATTCAATTGCGATTTGGCCAATTCAATAGTGCTCTAAATAAGCACATAACATATTTTTTTAGTTAGTGAAAACCTTGTTTTTGGATATATGTTTACTAACTAAAAACTTCTTTTAAAAAAATATGTTATGTGCTTATTTAGACCCCTATTCAATTAGTCAAATTGCAATTGAATGAGGGCCCTTATCACTAAACACATTGGCCCTCATTCAATTGCTATTTTGGCCAATTGAATAGGGGTCTAAATAAGCACATAACATATTTTTTTTAAGTAAGTTTTTACTTAGTAAGGCCCTCATTCAATTGCGATTTGGACAATTGAATAGTGCTCTAAATAAGCACATAACATTTTTTTTTTTAAAGAAGTTTTTAGTTAGTGAAAACCTTGCTTTTGGATAGATGTTTACTAACTAAAAACTTCTTTTAAAAAATATGTTATGTGCTTATTTAGAGCCCTATTCAATTGGCCAGATTGCAATTGAATGAGGGCCTAAGCATCTATCTAAAAGCAAGGTTTTCACTAACTAAAAACTTATTTAAAAAATATAAGTTATGTGCTTATTTAGAGCCCTATTCAATTGGCCAAATTGCAATTGAATGAGGGCCATTTTATTTAGAAGACAGTGGATACTATAATACACAGGCCATTTTAAGGGACTTTAAAAGTGTCCATTATCTAAAACATGACCGGTCCACCTTAATTATTATCAATTACTTGCCAAATTTAATAATTACATCAGAATATATGTCTATGCTGTTAATTTGTAGCATAACAATACGCATATAAAAATATATGATAATATGCAGAAAAAATATTGTCAAAATGGGACTAAACTTAACTTAAGTTTTTTTTAGATCTAATTTATCAAAATGTTGGTGTAATATTTGTTTTATACAGCTGCTCCTAATTAACATTACTAAAAATAATATCTCAGCATTTTACTGTAATTAAAATAACATTAATTGATCATAATAGCATGTTTTGCATATCATTGTGGGAATAGGGCAGTGGTTCTCAACCCTCTCCTCAGGACCCCACAGACATGCCAGGAATTTGATTTTACAGTGTGTGCACATAGGTGAGGCAATTAGAGGCTCCGTGGCCTCCTGATTTTAAATCCTGGCATGCCTGTGGGGACCTGAGGAGAGGGTTGAGAACCACTGGTATAGGGGATTCTCCACTCTGAGATAGGCCTCATTTCACCATTTACTTAAAACAATATTATAACATGCAGAGTAATGAAAAAAAACTAGGAAACAGGAACAGAAAATGAATAAAAAATAAAATGAAAAAATATTTTGCATAAATGAGACAATTTTAACATAAATATAATAAATACATTTACATATGAATTAGCATAATTTAAAATTAATTATTTATATATTTGCATTGAAAAACAAGAATATATATAAAGCAAAGTAGCCAAACTTCTGGGCAAATATTACAAAAACTTGGATACCAGGTCTAGATTTACCTGGTATAGAAATTGTGGTTAATAAGATCTTCCTAAAAATCTTCCTAAAAATTCTTCATCACTTTAGAACATTACCAGAATTTATTAAACAAAAAAGATTTGAAAAACATTTAAATACAATAATGAATTTAATTTTGAAAAACAAACAAAAAAGAGAATAAATAAACCTACAGCATTAAAACAACTAGATTCAGAGGGCTTTCTAAATATACAAAAGTACTTTTCAGCTCCCCTTCTGGGTCGCTACCTTGTCATGGGCTTGTGTACCTCAATGAAGCTGTGAGCTATACCATGTAGGGTCACTCAAGATGTGCAGGTCATAGCAGAATTATAACAAATTGCGGTCCACTGGAGAAGGAACAAGCAACCCACTCCAAGATGTGCCTGGGGTCCATTGGGTTACTGAGAGTCAGACACGACTGAACAACTAAACAACAACTTTTCAGCTGCACAATTCCCAGATTATACAATGGGATTGCCCAGTAGAGAAAATTTGCTGGATAAACATTGCATCGGGAGATACTTTGGTTTCATCGAGGCAGATAAGAAAGATTGATCAAACATTAAATATTCATTAATAAATAATAGTGTCCAGATGTTACATAATTACACATACAAATATAATGAAATCAGTATATTATCAATATTAATGCCATCTTCAATAATCTGTTCTTCCCAACAGATTAAAAAAAATATTATATATATAAAATGGGAATATAAAGATATTTTGTATTGTAGATATACTTTAGATTAGTTCAAAAATATTAAAGAAAATAAAAGGGTTAAGGCACTGGTACTTTGCTTGATAAATCATATTATTCAATATCTTAAAAATAATAAAAAAATCTTGATGTCATGTGACTAAATTTGAACAAATATGGTTGAAGGTTAATACTATAATATCTGTAATATATAAAATACTCTCATACTGTGAAAAAGAAAAAATAGGCAATTATAGAATTTTATGGGGAAAGGTTTAGAAACCAGAACAGATTAAAAAAAATCATAGAACATCTGGGAAAAGGCAAAATGTATTTTATATGCACCGCAATAAAATAAAGCACATATAAAGTAATGTAATGAGATGGAACCTTAAACCCATAAGCCTTCATTATACAGGTTTAAAAGAATCGCCAGAATGGGGGAAATACTGTATATGAAAATGATGCAATCATCTATACAATATTTATTGCTACGTATAAAACTTAATAAAAAGACCAATATTCTATCTACTATTTAAGTAAAAAATTTGAAGAATTGATAGATCATATGACATTTTAAGACATAAGAACAATTGCCTCAATTTGTAATAAAAAAAAAAAACACACCATTAACATAAACATGGCCGTATGTCTGCGGGCTAGGCGGGATCCAGATCAATTAAGCAAGGCCGTAACTACGGATTTGGAAACAGCCAGTAGAAAATAAACCTGTCATCATGACATAAGAAAAACATGGAGGTTACATGTCAATCAATTAGCGTTTAGTGGTCCAATTTGCGATCAGACTCGCAATCTGCAATGTACAAAATAATAAAAATGAATGCCAATACTGTTCTAGTCTATGTGGGTGGCCTGATTTGTATAAACTCATTGATTCCCGAGATGGATATAACACTGAAATGAAACATAACAAAAAAATATTTTCTACTGCTGATTTGCGAGCTTGAGACTGTTAGGCAATCAATTCCAATGTCTTTCATTGCTTTCCCCGTCTTTAAAAGTGCAGTATTGATTTTTTATTTGTATTTACAGTGCTAAGAACAGGGGTTAAATCCCTTGCAAGTCCTATCTGGTAGCCGTTATTTACGGGTGTGAAAAAATGTGCGGGCTTGAGGAATTGTAGCAATTGATTATCGATTTGCGATTGTAACTCTTGCGGAAATGAAAGATCAAAGGCTTAGATGCGCTGTAAATTACGGTTGTAACAACCGCAGGGATTTTCAGTCTGTGACCTGTAGATCCTTTGCGACTCGCAAAAAGACACCAATTGAATAGCAAATTAGTTTACGGGCTACATTACAGGCTCCCGTAAACAACAATAGCTAAATTGAATCAAGGCCATACTTAGGGACACTTTAAACAGCTCTTTTGCGCCACTACAAAAAAATGTCCATGGAAATATCTCTCTTACCCAATCCAAACAGGCAGCGGAGCACCAAAATCACCTCTGCACAACATTGTAGCAGCTACCTCTCAACATACGTTTCGACCTCTTGGACCTCATTGTAAGGTGTATACTGATTCACCCTAGGTTTATACAAAGGAGAGATTAAATGTTTAATCGGCCATTGAAAGCTTCATTCTCATAGCTTATTCTATCTCGTATTAGCTTTTGCTGTTTATTTCAGTAGAGTAGAATGCTAAGCCTGTTGTTTACCAACAATGCTAAATCTTGGGATTATCCTAAAGTGGCCTCATTTGATTTACAGGTGACTTGTCTATTTTTACTCCTTAAATAAATGGGCTTACATATCTAATTTGACACTGATCAACCCATTCCATTTTCTCGTAAGTATAAAGAAATGAACATCTTGCTCTGATTGTATTAAATGTCTATGTGCAGTGATATTTCCATCTGTAAGTGTAATAACACACATAAACGCACATAACCATATGATTTGAGATAATACAAAAAAAGGGGAAAGGGGAGGCTGCAAGTGAGGCTTGGGGTGCACAAATCTTATTGGCCTAGGGTAGCATAAAACTTAAATATGCCCATGAAGCTGTCAATACTTAGGTAGACACTGATGTCATTAAAACAGATCTGCGCCATCATGTTCAGTTAGAAGGTGCAGAAGCCTCTGAACTCAACTCACAAGCTTATAGGCACATTGCATCAGACCCTGAATGAACCATAATTTGCAAGCTCCCTTTAAATGTATTTACTGCAATAATAAATTCCACATTTTCTGTCGACAAAGGTTAGAAAATACACTTAGTTGAAAATCCAGATGCATGGTGTATGACCCTATTAAACATATGATGAAAAAATAGACAATTATAAATGATCAAGATAATATTGATATACATTCAAAAGAATATCACTGTTGCAATGATCAACTTTTATTTAAAATAAACTTTACATTTGGTATCAACTTTCCTTTACATACATTATCACAAAAAGTATGGGCCGTATTCAATGGCAAGCCCGTCTGTGAGTGAGTTGCGGGCTCGGTTGGTCTCCGATTTCGGAGTTATTCAATTGCTGATGGGCGCAAACAGTTCTGGGTGGGAACCTGATCAATTCAGCAAGCCTGTAACCACGCATTTCGAATCGGCCAATAGAAAATTAGACTGTCATTATTATGGAAGTAAAACATGGAGGTTACATGTCAACCAATTACGGTTTGGGGGTCCGATATGCGATCATGGGAAATACAGAATTATGAAAATAAATGCCAATATCGTTCTAGTCCATATGGGTGGCCGGATATGTATTAACTCATTGATACCCGAGATCTATTTAACCTCGAAATAACACAATTTTTTTTTATTTCCTGTTGATTTGCGGGCTTGAGACTTTACAGTGCAGTAGTGATTTTTTAGATGCATTTATAGTGCTACAAATGGGCGTTTAACCCCCTTGCAAGTCCTCTATAATACTCGTCATTTAGTCCTTTATTTGCGGGCTTGAAGAATTGTTGCAATTGAATAGCAATATGCGATTTTAGCCTTTGCGAAAGTGACAGATAAAAGGCTACTGGAGGCTGTAAGTTACAAGTTTAATCATCACCATTTTTCCAAGCTCGTAACTTTGAAGCCCGCAAAAGATGCTAATTGAATAGCAAAATAGTTGGCAAGCCCACTTACGGCTTCTGGATTTCAAATTTGTTCAATGGAATATGGCCCTATGTGCGTAGCCCTTTCTATTAAAACAAAATACGCAATTATGATGACAAGTGAAACTGAAATGGATTTCCTGTTCTTAAGAAAGCTGGTATGTCTGGCACCAAGGGAATATGCAGGTGTCCCATATTTCGATCATAATGTGAATACGTAGCACAGCCTTCAGTATCTTTGTGTCTGATAAAAATATGAGAATCCTGTTTCCAAGGCAACCAGTCGCATAACCTTCTGAGAATCTGTGATACGTCGTCTATCGTTTTATCTGTGCTGAATTTCCTTTAGATCTGAAAATAGTAATGTTTCCCAGCATTTCCCAGAACAGGGAATCCCAGAACATACAAATGTGGATTAGTAAAGTATTTGTTACATTAGAGTGCACTTCTTCCTAAGCCAACAATAAAGTTTAAAACATATTTGGCCTGGTCCAAGCTGCAGTGTCTGTGTCCCCTTGTCCCAGACCCCCCTGTTGTACTTTAACTTCCCTTTGCTCCCCATTCAGGAATTGCTCTAACCCAAAGGCATCAGGTTTGCCACAGACAGAAATGATTGAGAATATGCTATAATGGCTTAAAGGTCCATTTACCTATCTATATGTGCTCTCCATTGTGTGAAAGAGCACACAATTCTATATTAAAGTGATCTTTTTTCTTTCTTTTTAAATTAACCTAATGACAGGTATACATTTGCAGTCTTAGGTTTGTTTACAGGCACACTGCTGACTGCTACATGATTTACAGCCTATGCCGGCAACGGCCGTTCCAAGCTCTGTGAAGAAAAAAGAACTATGGTTTTAGACTCTTTCAGGAATATAATCAGCCATCAGTTAACCCACAAATAACATATTTGTGTGATTCTAGCAGTTTCATGGGAGACGCAGGGTGATCATCAGTCAAGCAGAGGTTCAAGGTGAAAACCAAAACAAGTTTGGGGAGCAGGAATCAGACTGTACTGAACTCATAAGGACAGGAAGGATTGATGGGTGACCGATTAGCTTGGCTTTGTGAGCTGAAGCTGATCAGAGTATATACATCATAACAGACCCATATCTTAAAGGGACACAGCAAATGTTCTATGATAGCAATTAAAATGGTTCCTATAAATTAGTCTATATACAATAGATTGTTATTGACAAGTGTAAAGGAAGGTGAATGAAGTTCAGGACTGTTGAAGCAGGGAGCTAGTAATTGTTGCATGCCCATGATTTCTATGCCCGTCCTCTTACTGGGAGCATTCCTTTTAGGTAAACCTATATCTGTACTATTAGGAGCAAGGGTCCAGTGGTAGCTGTGGTAGATTAATTGACACTTGCTTGCGGGCATGGAAAGCAGCAAGACATGCATGAGCTGAAAAATGGTCTGTGGCCATTGTATGTTTTTTCTGATTAAAGTATTTTTTTCTATCTATGATCAGCCCTTACAAAGATTAGCACACTATCCATTCTTCTCAGCATTTATGAGCTTTGGTTGTTTGTTGATATCTTGCTAGAGTGTTTAAAACAACTTATAGCTACTCTTGGTAAGGTCACGAAGCGAGAGCCGCAGTTGCTGGCAAGGAGTGCCAAAGGCGCTCCTTGCGCTGGTGGAGATAGGCACCGCAGGCCGCGGAACGAAATCTCATTTACACCGTTCACAATGCAAGACCCGTAGCAGTTTGAAAAAAATGCGTGGAAAAATCACTTGCAAAAAGGAAAGCGGCACTTAACAAAAAAATACGACCCGCTGCACTTAAATACGACCCGCTGCACCCGCTGCAAACAAGGTAAAAAAATACGAAGTTAACGGTGGAAACGCACACATACAAAAACAACAATAACGCCACCAAAATTAATAAAAATACAAAACAAACACCACTCACAGCATGGGGGGGACAGCCACAACGTCTGGGAGTCAGTTTGCACAACAATTTAACCACAATTTGCAGTGTTTCCACACACGAAAATCGCCTAAGCGAGAAAAAAAATTACTGCCAAAAAAAACAAAAACAAGGCTACACGACACCTAAACACGCAAAACACCACAAAGCACATAAGACTTTTACACAGGCACGTACGAGGTATAAAATACACTATTAGGGACAGCGGAAAATGCTCCACACCCACGTAACACATAGACAATTGTTGTCATTTTACAACACTAACTTACTACTAATAGCATTACCAAATCCAAAATGCCCAATTACACAGCTAAACAAACGGTTTGCCCTCGCAGATGCAGCCTATTTACACTGCACACCTCACACATTGCTCACACTTACACCTTGGTCAGCAACAGTGCAAATGTACATTATATGCTGCAGGCAAAACAGATGTTAGCTCTTCAGGATATTGATTGCTGGATATATTAATTACAAATAGGTAAAATATATTAATTTATTATTTCATTAATTAATTAATTAGCTTAAAAAAAAAAATATATATATATATATAAAAAAAAAGGACCAGGGGAGAGGATCGCAATGAGCCACAAAGGCGTTCAGCGTGGGGCTCACAATGAGCACCGAAGATGATCAGCGGAGCAAAAGTACACAAGGGGAGAGGCTCGCAATGAGCGCCAAAGCCAATCAGCAATGACTGACAAAGGTGCTCAGACCACCAAAACTACACAAGCGGAGAGCCTCGCAATGAGCACTGAATGCACTCATTGTGAGCCATGCGATGAGTGCGGGGCTCACAATCAGCGCAGAGGGGTGCTCAGAGAACCAAAAGTAGAGCAGAGTAAAGGGTTGCAATGAGCACCAAAGGCGTTCAGCACGGGACTCAGCAATGACTGACAAAGGTGCTCACACCACCAAAACTACACGAGCGGAGAGGCTCGCAATGAGCGCGAAGGCGCTCAATGTCAGCCACGTTTTGAGGGCTGAGGGCTCACAATGAGGGCAGAGGGTGCTCAGATGATCAAAAGTACACCAGGGGAGAGGACCGCAATGAGCGCAAAAGGCGCTCAGACGACCAAAAACCTTAAATTGTGTGCCAAACAGCATTCCCAGCCTTACAATTTTATTGACCATCATTTTTTGACGGGCAAGTCACTAGTATATATATATATATATATATTTATATGTTTTTCCTAAGCACCATTTTTCACATTTGAAATCATACCAATTATTTAGTTTGTTCTTAAAGGGGTATCCCCTACTACAACCATCATGTTCTATCTTATGTGAACTACACCCAGCATATCACTGTCTAGCAGCATGAGACCCTGGTAATATAATGTGGCTTGGGCCAAGGCTGCACAATATGGCAGCACTGATGAGGGTGAACAGGAAGAGATGGAAAGAGGGAGAACAGGAAGAAAGAGTTAGTGTGGAATATAAAATGTATTAATCTAGTTAAAACCTTTTCATGTATGATAAAAAAAAAAAAATCCTACAGAGTCCCTTTAAAGATGTTAAAAGCATTACATGTATTACTCAAAATATATGAGAAAACATAAAAGATACAAAAGCCTTTTAAGCAAAAGGAAGAGCGACAGTTAAAAAGAACACAGCAGACTTGTGTAATATGTCACAGACAGAGAGAGTCAGGTTGACAAATGAGCTCAGCTAGGTCTATGGAAATAGAAAAAGCGGAGATAAGGACTGCACAGGGTAGAGGAAGCTTCCATCGTCTTTGACAACTTTATGATATAAGACAAAGAGATGAAAGATAAGGATTCCTTGCAAACTGCAGACTTTCTCCTCCATTACAATAATGGCATTGTGTCCTCTTTGTGTTATATTTTCTGCCTGATCTAGAAGCATTAATATTGTTTAATGTTTTTTTTCATATCCGTTTTTACAATAATAATCTGTGTTGGTTTTTATTTTTCACTGAAATCCTCTAATCTGTTTGCTGCACCAGGCAAAAGCTTTCTAGCTGAAATCGACTTAAATGCATTTTTTTCCCCAGCCAATTATATTTATTGTGAGTTAATACTGATTGATCTTGTGGCTCATCTTCTGCTTCTGGAGAATCCAGGTCTTATATTCTTATCTTACAGAATAGTCAACCATAAATATTTAGGTAATAACATGCAGTTTATCAATTGAATGTATAAAAATGCTTCTTTATACACTAAATTTACATTGAAGCTTGTAATGTTTACCGGTCAGCTTTTTTTCGTCCAACCCCTAAGAATGAGATGTATCTCATTTTAAAGTGATAATTGTCAGTAATTGCTAATTACTGCCTGGGTTCTGCCTGCATTGTTTCATAGATATTACGACTTGCTAATTCCTCCCTTGTACCTCTGACCTCTTAAAGGGGAAGGAAGAACATAATTAGAGACATTCTTGACAAATAGTCCCATAGTAACCTTTTAATTCTGCATACACTTCTCATTGGACGCCCTCCAGATTTTTTGCACATTGAACATACAACCATTTTGGGTAAAGAAATGGCTCCAGCTCATATATCACATATCACATATATAGTTGTCTTACTGTGAGTTTGTGTGTAAAGCTCAAAATTGCAATCTTGAAAATTGCAACAGTTATAGAGAGATTAAAAGCAAGTACATGGCAGAAAGCCAACATCGTAAATCATGCTTAGTTACAAAGCCCGAGGCTGTAAATCTGCAGGCTGCAAAATTGCAACAGTTACAGAAGAATTAAATTGTATTAAGCTCGAAAGTACATGGCCAAAATCGTAAATCCTGTTTCTATATGTAGCATTTCAGGGCCTGATCATGATCAAGGAAGCAAGGCCGTAACTTATTGCTTAGACAGAGCCAACCCAGAAATGTGCGAGAGAGAGAGAGAGAGAGAGGAGGGAGAGAGAAGGAAAGGGAGAGAGTGAGAAGGAGAGAGAGAGAGGGAGCACAGAGAGAGAGAGACATGGTACACATAGTGAGGGCGCACTAAGAGACAGAACACACAATATTATATGTTCATTTCTCACGAGCAATTGACTAATATATCATATATATAGTTATCATACTTGCAAAGTTGCGTTTTTGCGCATGCACATAGAGCATGGCGAGGTTTGCAATGAATGCAGAAGGTGTTCATTTCAAGGCCTGCAATATGCCCACAAGGTAGAAGGGGGAGAGGCCTGCAATGAGCTTCAAAAGCGCCCATTGCAAGGGCCGCAATGGACACAGAAGAGAGAGGGGGGCAAAGAAACAGGGGAGGGAGAGGGGAGGAGACACACAGGGACAGGGAGAGTGGGGAAAGACAGAAGGGAGGGAGGGGGAAAGAGACACAGGGGAGGGAGTGTCGGAAAGAGACACATGGGAGGGAGTGTCAGAAAGAGACACATGGGTGAGAGAGGGGGTAAAGAGGCACAGGGATGGGAGTGGGGGAAGAAACACGGGGGGGGAGAGCAAAGTCAAATATTTGTGACAGGGGCCAAGGGCGCTCATTGCGAGGCTCGCAGAGAGGAGAGAAGAGGGAGGGAGAGGACACAGACGGAGGGAAGGAGAGAGAGAAACCGTGCATAAACAGGCTCCAATTGCGAGGCTTGCAAATATTATGGGCAAGGGTAAAATAAACATGGATCATGCACATTTGTGCTAAGTTAGTGTATATTAAATATCCTTAATTTTTTGTTGGCTGACGCTTCGATATGTCTCATACACGTATTATATGTTAGGTGAATTGTGAATTTTATTTAGAAAATAAAACGTCCTTTTACTATTGCCTATGCCCCTTTGAGATTACCAGATAATACACATTGCAGACAGAGGGGAATTAAAACGGTTTTCAGGTCCATATTAACAAGCCATTACCTATTTGCTATTATACGTTTTTATATTGTTTTTATTTTATTACATTACACATTAGTATTAGTTTGTGGATTGTCCTGCACACGTTTTAACTATATCGAAAATAGAAACCCCTTTTTTCCTAATAGTTATTAATTATTTTGTATAAGCTGGAAACTCAAAGCTACTCAAAAGGAGCAAATGGCAAGTTGTCGTGTTCTGCTTCTATTAAGTTCCATTTACTTTAAATTCCTCTGTCAAAAACTTGCTCAGGATTCGTGATCCTGTAAATTAATAATAAGATGACTGGGACACTTGAATTCTGTGACGGAAACACTGCAGATGCCATGTGTTGAGTCATGTTCCCAAAATGATCGAGCTAAAGACATTGCACTGATAATTTGAAGAATCAAAATAAATAAAGGAGTTTTATATAGCGAAGGGAGTTAATTCATCACATATAATAGTTGTCAAACTGCGATTCGTCGTCACGCTTGGTACAAATCGCAATTTGACAACTACGATTACCGCAACGGGCCGCGCATGCCGCACATGCGCACTGCGCGACTGCCCGTGCGTGTGGCAGGGTTCGCATGCGCCATTCGCGGCATAAGATGCGCATGTCCATTGCAGCGCGACGAGACAGAGGAGGAGAGAGAGAGGAGGAGTAGGGGAGACACACAGGGAAGGAGGGTTAAGACACAGAGGAGAGGGGGAGACACAGAGGAGGGGGAGACACGGGAATGAAACAAGGGGGCACAGACACAGGGGGGGAGAGATACAGGGGAGTGAGAGGGGGGGGGAGACACAGGGGAGGTAGAGGAGGGAGAAAGAGACACAGGGGAGGGGGGAGACACACAGGGGTGGGAGAGAAGTCCAAAGCCAGTAACACGTAATGCAGGACAGTAACACTTAATCCAAGACAGTAACATTTAAACCAAAGGCAGTAACACTCATCGCGAGGCCCCTGAATTACATGGGGGGAGAGGCTCGCAGGTACGCATCCTAAGTGGTGCAGACCTGCTTCGCCTCGCTTTGCGAGGCTGGCATGATTGATAGCGCAGCTTATTGCAGCCTAAGTGCTGCGCGGCTGCTTCGCCTCGCTTTTCAAGGGACGCAACTGCGTGACCAACATCGCAACGTGATGCACACTGACAACTATATATATGATGGGAGTAGTATGAGCTACAGAAGAGGACAATAGCATAAGATAAAACAGGTATTTCATTGATCACTGTCAGGACCTTATGTTTGATAATATATACATATATACCTACCAAGCCAGTTAAAGACATGTGCCGTATTTCATTGGCTACGTTCTGCTGACGTCAAAAGTAGACATTGTCTTAATAATGTGACTCGACCCTATATATTAAGATTTAATATATTTTGAAAAGTCTCAGGCTGAGCACAGTTACCAAGTATGCTTAATTGGCCATCACCTCTTTGAGAAAGAAAATCTTATACTCTACATTCATCTTGTCAAACATGACATTTCTAGAGTTGACAAAAATAGCTTCCTATCTAATCTTATTTGTCATTTTGCTTTTTTAGTTTAACACCAGGTTGCAGACACATTGCTATATTTTCTTCTCGCCAGTACAAAATATTTGACAGCCTCACAAAACTAACAGTGTGAATATAATCAAAGCAATCTCAAACATGTGAAAAGGTTCTCTTTTGGGATTTTTTTCCATATTATAATATAGAAAGCAATTTACACGACCTCTGGTAGCCTCACAATCTTCAATGTGTGTTTGTACTTCTGCTGCTCAAAGCCAGCTGTATTGTATGAGTTACATTCACTTTCCTTATATAATATCCAATTATGCATTTATATTTCTCCAAGAGACCAATTATATCACAAAATTCAAAACTGGGAAATATAAGTTACTAGCTACTTGCCCATCAACAATGACGGGTTTAAAATTGTAAGGCTAGCAATACCGTTTGCCCCACATTACCCGTCAAAAATGATGGGAATAAGTCCCCCCCCTCCTCCCCTGTGTCTCCCCCCTGTGTCTTCCCCCCGTGTCTCCTCCCCCCGTGTCTCCCTCCGTGTCTCATTTTCCCCTCTCCATTACCTGTGCCTTTTTCCCCCCTCTCCCTTACTTCCTCTCCCTCCCCTGTGTCTCCCCCCTTTTCTGTACCTCCTTTCCCCCTTTACCCCTCTCCCTCCCCTGTGTCTCTTTCCCCATCTCCCTGCCCTGTGTCTCATTTTCCCCATCTCCCTGCCCTGTGTCTCCTTTTCCCCGTCTCCCTCCCCTGTGTCTCCTTTCCCTCCTATTGCCCTCTCCTGTTTCTCCTTTCCCCCGTGTCTCCTTCCCCCCTTTACCTTCCCTGTATCTCATTTCCCCCCTCTCCCTCCCCTCTGTCTCCTTTCCTCCCTCTCTCCCACTCCTGTTCCTCCTTTCCCCTGTCCCTTTCCCCCTGTGTCTCCTTTCCCACTCTCCCTTTCCCCCCCTGTGTCTAGTTTTCCCCTCTTCCTCCCCTGTGTCTCCTTCTCCCCCTCTCCCTGCCTTGTGTCTCCGTTTCACCTCCTCTTCTTCTCTTGTGTCTCCTTTCCCCCTCCTCCCTTGTCTGCTTCCCCCCTCCTCTTCATCCCTTGTGTCCTTTTCCCCCTTTCCCTCCAAAGTCTCTGTTCACCCTCCCTTTCTTCCTTTCTTCCTTGTTTCCGTTCCCCCTTCCTTTCCCTCCCTTGTCTCCTTTCATCCCCCTTTTCCCCCTGTGTGTGGTACCTGGATTGAATCCTGTCCGCTGCGCAGCACTCACCTCCTCTGCTGTTTCCATCCGGCCAGAACTACTTTCTGGATCAAGGTACTGGGGAGTGATGTGAGGTTGGGGGACTCACGATGAGCAGGAACCACTGTCAGGAACCAGGTACGCATCCTAAGTGGTGCAGGCCTGCTTCGCCTCGCTTTGCGAGGCTGGCATGATTGACAGCGCCGCTCATTGCAGCCTAAGTGCTGCACGGCTGCTTCGCCTCGCTTCGTAAGGGATGCAACTGCGTGACCAACATCGCAACGTGATGCACACTAACAACTATATATATGATGGGAGTAGTATGAGCTACCGAAGAGGACAATGAACCTGGTAGCCGTTTTAGGTAAAACTTCAACAATTCAGTGGAAATTCACAATTAAAAGCTATTTTTCATTTGGGATAGGTAATAGCATAAGATAAAACAGGTATTTCATTGATCCCTGTCAGGACCTTATGTTTGATAATATATGTAGTTTTGAATAGGAATATAATTGAAAGGAAAGTGCTAAACAATCATATGCAGTATCTCACAAAAGTGAGTACATACCCTCACATTTTTTGTAAATATTTTATTATCTCTTTTCATGTGACAACACTGAAGAAATGACAGTGAAATACTGTAAATACTGTTAAGTTCTCAAAAATAATATAATTACAAAATATAATTGCATGAGCAGCTTTTAAAAGGCTTCACCAGATAAAGAAGATGATAAATTGAGAGAACAGTGAAGAGTTGTACAAATCAATCTCACATTTTCTTTTGACCTATCACAGGCTGTATGTAAATGGTTAATTGTTGGAGATTTCAAGTTTTAGTTCAGATGCCCCATAATATAATATAGGAATGGACAATAGACACCCTGGGATATGACCTATGGCTGTTTAAATTAAATGGAATTCTGACTGCAAAGGAGAACTGGCAGTGGGAGAAGCCAATTTATAGTGTCTCTGCAGAGCAGCTTCACAGTCAGTTAAAAGCATCTATTCACTGTTTATTGCTGGCTTATTCTTTGGCAGAGGTGAGTCCCCTGTCCCATGGACTGCGCAATGACAGCAGCTTACCATTATTTGATAAAAAATCACCTTTGCAGCACCTACCTTCCTGTTTAAGGGCTTTCAGTACCACTTCATTATACAGTATCTCTCAAAAGTGAGTACACCCCTCAGATTTTTCTAAAATTTGTATTATATCTTTGCATGTGACAACACTGAAGACACCCTGCTACAATGTAAAGTAGTAAGTGTACAGCCTGTATAACAGTGTAAATTTGCTGTCCCCTCAAAATAACCGTTGGCAACAAAAGTGAGTATACCGTTCTTCCACTCCTCCATGATGACATCACGGAGCTGGTAGATGTTAGAGAACTTGCACTCCCCCACCTTCCGTTTGAGGACTTTAATAACAAAGGGGGTGAATACATACGCACATGCCAATTTTCTGTTTTCTTTTTCTAAAAAAAAATGTATGTTTATATTTTTCTCATTTTACTTCACCAACTTAGACTATTGTGTTCTGATCCATCACATAAAATTCAGATTAACAAAACATTGAACTTAAGGCTATAATGTAACAAAATAGGTAAAAAGTCAAGGGGGTGAATACTTTTGCAAGGCACTGTAGTCCCTATTCTATTGCCCAACTCATACATTTATACACACTTAAAATAACTCTTAATATTGCCACATATTCTATTAGCTACTCGCAAGCTAATTACAAGTTACTCGCCCACAATCACTACCGGCCTTAGAACTCCTTTGATTTTAGCACAGCTCAACATTACTAGCACTAATTAAAGTTACACAAAATTATTATTCTGTTAGATCCGTAGCTCTAGCTCGCAAATAGAGTCTAACCCGCAACTGAAAAAAGTATTTTACGTTTCTGTCAAAAATAGTATTAAATAGGACTCGCAAGGGCTATTTAAAAAACTTATTAGAGCCGTAGAAGCAATTAAACACACAATACTGTACCTTAAAAGCACAGGAAGGCATGGAAACATTAAATTAATTGCAGAACAGTCTCAAACCCACAAATATCCAATAAAAATGTATTTTTTTATGTTATTTCTGAGTAATATCAATCCCGGGACTCATGAAACCCACATGGACTAAAACAGATGATCTAATGCATTTTATAGAGTGCTTGATTGCAAGCCTGATTGGCAAACATTACTTATTGGCATTAATAATTTGTAGCCTCTAATTGCAGATTACATCAAACTTCCATGTTTTACTGATGTCATGATGACGATCTCATTTACTACTGGCTGTGTCTAAGAAGTGAATTACGGGCTTGCTTAAATATTGTCAGATTATATGATAGACTTAAAAAGGCTTGATTTACAAGTTTAGGGTCAAGGGGGTAAAATGCTGAAATCAATAGAATACATCTAAACATTTAGAGAAAAAAACACCTGCAGACAAAATTATGGGTTAGAGGTATTTGCGGGCTTCTAATAGAATAGGACATTAATGTCTTGAAAAAAACATAAACTGTGTGTTGTAATAACTAGCTTGAGATACAGTTTGACAAGGAAAATGTTACTGGAATATATAGTAAGGGAAGCTTCAATTAAAGCATACATTTTACTGGGTGTCCATTTTCATATTTTGTTTAACAGTGCATTTTCTAACTCAAGATAAAAAAACTATTTAAAACAAATTCAGTGTTTAACATAATTTTAGCTTTTTGACATATCTGCTGGATAATTTTCACAGTATTACACCTCCAGAATAACACTGATTAAAAAATCTCAGTTGCAATACCTTGGTTGCAAAGTGGGAGAGTGGAAATAATGCATACCATTTCAGAAATAAATCTAATTAACACTGTATTATTTGATTTGGTGAGCACTGCATTAATTAGTCTGCGCTATTATAAAAGTACATTAGCACTACAGCATGTTACAGCATTTTTAAATGAAAATGATGGCATTTAAACTGGTTTCAGCTTTAATTATTATTTATTAAAAATCAACAGTAGGAAATATTGTGGGTGCTTCCTGGCGAAAATGGTGGTGCATTTGTATTCCTCATTTCATAATAAATATCACATGCAAGCCAAGGAAAGTTGCATATAAAATCAAGTTTAATTTAACATGGAACTCCATGGGCTGCATTAGCTGGGTTGGTGTAAGACCAAGGTAACGGCACCCAAAGTATTCCATACTGCATAATTCTGTCTATTACCTTTACTAAACTGCTGCATTCAGATGCCAATTTAGGAGGGTGCGTCTGTGTAAACTAATGACCATCCTCATGCTCATTGCTCAAAAACACTGGTAGTTTGTTTCTGCTATATTTTCGTTTCCGTTTTCAGATTTCCATTCAAAGTCTCCTCTCATCTGATAAAAAAGGTCAGCACAGACCAAAATAGTAGATTAGTAGTACATTAAAGGCGATTTTCTTTTTGCTTTTTAAAAATAGGATGCCCATTATCAAGTTTAGTTCTTCAAAATAGGATATTTTAAATATATGACTACAGTTGCCAGATACGTGTTCCTTTGATATGTGACTGATTCAAGGTGTGCAGGTAAACATGCAGATCTTCCATGTTTGAGGTCAGTGTAATAAGACAGCTCTCACAGATTTGCAATCATTATAGATAATAGGAGATTTCATTAACATGAAATGTGTGAACAGTCGTCTCATGTGTCCTGCAAGGCTAACAACTGTAGGGATCAAAGACGAATACACAACAAATAACCATTTAATTATTTGCTCGTTCTCTTTCTTCCAGGAGTGGAGGTACAGCTGTAACATTAAAGGATGTCACTGAATTATAAAGTTCCCAGTGGGGAACAGCTTAGCATCCATATAGCCTTTGTTCCTATTCTCATACTGTTGGATTCACGTAATAATATTATGGTTAAAATACAGAATGATAATTACATGTATTTTATATAAACCCTACTGTGAGTAATGTACGTTGTGCCACTGTCCTGAATAATTCATTATGCTCCAATCCAAGTATTTGCTCAGTGTCTATCATGACATTTAGGAACACAATGGAGATACTCGTCACGAAGCTGTTCTTTGTGTTACATAAAGCTGTGTTTATATAGAGTGTAAAACTATATGATATAAGTGCAATTGTTTTTCCATGTTTGTATATAATTAATTAACTCTCAGGGCCTCATTCTATTATCGGCCGCAGCCGTTGCGGGGCCGCAAGGACCGGCCGCAAGCTATTCTGCTATTCTATTCCCCTCCGGCCGGGGGTTCCGGCAGGCTTGCGGCCGGCGCCTTGCTATCTCTTGCGGCCGCTCGCGCCGGAGGAAAGCCTTTGATCTAAAACGGCCGCAAGGAAATCGGCCGTAAGAAAATCCTATTTGCAATTCTATTGCTCCGGGAACCCTCTCTGCAAGGCTAAAAGCGAGCCGCAGCTTACTTGCAGGAAAGAGGTCCCGCTAGCACCAATTAAGCACGAAATATAGCCCAAATAAAGCCATCCTGCACTTTGAGAAGACTATAAAGTGATTTTAGGTGTTAGCAAAAATAGCACAAATTTCCCCTATACTCAAATCCGTAAAATATATATTTTTTAAATATATGTCAAATATACATGTAAAAAGTCCTTAGGGCTTGGAGCACCTCAGACACGCCCACGCTGCGGCCGGAAAATAAACAGTTAATTTAAACTCGGATTTGGGCTGATGTGCAAGCTTGAGAGGGGGTTACTATTAATCCTCATGTCCCCCAATATGACCCCTAGCATTTACAGAGCTGTACAGTGCAGGCTTGAATTTATTTTTGACTTTAAAAATTTTGTAGCTTACGGCCGGTTCCAAGATATTCGGCCGGCCGTAAGAGGAGATCCTTGCGGGGCCGTATAATTGAATTGCAAGGTAACAGAACCCCTGCAAGGAATCGCAGCCTTACGGCCGATTTACGGCCGATAATAGAATGAGGCCCTCAGTGTTTAGGGATTAAACAATTACCGTTTCTTATGTCCATTGTTGGTGGCAATACAGACATATTAAAACCTTCTGGGATATTGTTTAAGAGGTTTTATTTATGATTATGGGGAATGTATTTTGTAATGTTCTCACTATTCAGGTATATGGAAGAGCAGTAAATATAGTAACATTACCAAGATATATTATTGTGCCGTAAGGAAGGTCATTGCCATGTTGTAGAAACAGGGTTCCTTTGCATCTATAAAGATTATGTAGAAGAGGAGTAGTCAGTTATTTTTTATGAAATTCACCAAGGTCCAAACTTATTTTTATAGTTGATTCCAAGGTCTGGAATCTATATTTTTTATTGATACAGAAATCATTTAATAAAATAGCATTCAGAACGGCACATGAAGGAAGATTTCATAGATGAGATTAGATTGGTACATTTGATTTTAAAACAGGCCCCTCCATTCTTTTGCAATGTGCAAAATTTTGTTTCTGCCATGTACGTAACCCCTGGTTAGCGCTATGGAAGATGTTGGTGCATTACAAATAAATGATAATAATAAAATTTATAATAAAGGAGCCTTTTGAAAATACCACAGTTTAACAGTTAGCTTATGAAAGATTTTGAAGTTTTAGGTGGTTTAACTGATAAATGCAGTGACGGTCGGGTCGAAATCAAGACCACCAGCTACTTTCTTCCAAAGCCACCTATTAACTACTCCTGTTCTACAGGATGTGGAATTTCTTCACTGAAAGTTATATGGAAATGCTGACAGTTACTTAAGCTTAGGATGTTTTATCATTTTAGTATAATATTTTGAAAGTTATTTATATTAATATGGTAATATGTCACACTTGAAATTTATAACTAATTTTAGCAAATCTGTATACAAAAAGAGTATAAATTAGGAATTTAAAGATAGTATTGCATAATGTGAATGTGTTTAATGGACTTACCCAAAGACACTTAGCATTCAATTATTATAACAGTTGGAAACCTAAAATTATTTTATTGCAGGAAACTCAATTCACACAACACCCACCAAAATGTATATATAACAACTATCCAGATTTATTCCTGTAATCAAATACAATGAAAACTAATGGTATGGATAGTTTATTTAATACATTTTTAGGGAAAAAAAGGAAAAGAAATCCATAAGAATAAGAAGAAAGATACACTATAGCCGTAATAGACATAAAATATTACATGAATGCATCTATGCTAGAAAAAAAAGTTATGTTTATTCCCAACTTTTTACATAAATTGGCAACACAATATAAAAGAAATATTAACTGGAGGAGATTTTAACCAAAGCTTAAATTAATTTCTATATAGATCATATCCAAAGGATACAGTTATTAGATATTTGAAGAGAAATGCACCTGTACAACCAAACAGGTAAAAAATTGTATCCGCCACAGAACTCATATTCAAAAGTTGACTATTTCTTTATTAGCAGCACTGACTTTAGGACATTGTATTGGGACAGGCCATGCTATGAACCAAATTAAAATTCTAAGCTGGGACTTTGGAGCATGAATGATAAAGTCTAACTGCAAATATCGAAAAATATTGCAAATGGAAATTCTTCTACACAACCAACATGTATATGGTTGGCACGTAAAGCTTATATTAGAGGTAGTTTAATCAAAATAGGTGGCGTGGAAGCTCAAATGAAAAAAAAAAAAACGCTAATTAATCCATAAATAAATTATAAACATATTGCAAAGAAGTCATTAAACAGAACAAGAGACAAGTTAGAAATACAAGAAAAATACAAATGTTAACACAACAAATAAACAGTTTATTGACAGAGGGCGCAGATAAATAAATGAGGGTAACTCAAAATAAAACTTATCAATATGCTAATAATCCAGGCATCCTATCAGTCACAAGGGGAAGACAAACATCACAATATACTGTATGCTCATCAACCAAATGAAGATGGACCAGGGAGAAATAACTGGATATTCTATAAATATTATGGATACATTTCTATTTTTTGTTTACTAAATTATATAGTGAAAATCTAACAAACAAATTGATGGCAGTGACATTTTTACAAACTTTAAAAACTTTCAAAAATAAAAGAGGGGATTAAAAATGTAAAGTAAATAAGTCACAAGGCTTAAACGGTTACATTGCTCTGTTTTATAAAAAAAAAAAAATGGTCAAATAATATTACACTTAAGAAATTATACAGCAACTATATCCATGATGATTTGCATTTAGCTTTTGTTGTTTAGTCTTTCAGTCGAACATGACTCTCAGTGACCCTATGGACAGTAGCATGCCAGGCACACCTGTTAGCCACTGCCCCTCTGAGCTCCCTCATGCTCATTGCTTCAGTGACCTCATCTATCCACCTCTGCCTCTGCCATCCCCTTCTTTGTGAGCCTTCAATATTTTCCAGCAGCAGTCTTCTCTAGGGAATCCTGCTGTCTCATTATATGACCAAGAATTTGAACATCAGCCTCATGATCAAACCTTCAAGTGAACTGTTTGACTTGATTTCCTGTTTGATTGATTGGATCTTCTTGCATCCAAGGAACTCTAAGCAGTTTTCTCCAACACCACAATTCTGCGGCACCAATTCTACAGTGCTCAGCCTTCATTATGGTCTAGCTGCATGTTACTACTGGGAATACAATAGTTCTTACTATGTAGACCTATGTTGATAGTTTGATCTCTACTTTTTAATAGATTGTCCAAGCTTGCCATAACTTTCCTATGCAAAGGTAAAGGTCTTTTAATTTAATGTTTCAGTCACCATTTGCAGAGATCTTGAAGCCCAGGGAAATAAAATCTGTCACTGCCTCTTCTTCTTTCCCATCTGTTTAGGAACTGAGATTGCTTTTTGCCATTATATTCATCCTGCAACCATTTGCACCCTCTTCTTTCACCCTCCTCAATAGGCCCTTTAGTTCCTCCTCAATTTCAGCCATCAGAGTAGTTTCATCAATGTATCTCAGGTTGTTGATATTTCTCCAAGCAATATTTATTCTAATTGGATTCATCCAGCCAGGCCGTACGCATGGTGTACTCATGCATATAAGTTGAATAAATAAGGTGACAATATATATATACACACTCCTTTCCCGATCTTGAACCGTTTGGTTTGGTTGTTCTGTTTTTAGTCCACATACAGATTCCTCAGGAGCCACATTGGAAATTTTTTGTGAAAGGAGGTTTCTGTAGGTTCTGGTGGCAGGGGTTGAAGAAGAGCGGTGGGTGGAAGGTGTGTTGAAGTTTCAGGTTAGGCGGTGGTGGTCAGGTAAAGGGATTGAAGAGATGACTAGGTTGGAGACTGTGCAGAAAATTGTAAATATAAGGTCAAGGGTGTGTCAATCACAGTGAGTTGGGGACTCTGTCCATTGTAATAGGCCAAGGGAAAAAGTAAGTGAAAGTAGTTTTGCAGCTGTTGAGGCGGTGGGTGGGCAATGTTAAAATGTCCTAAATGAAGGAACCAGGCAGTCGAGAAATTGAGAGGGTGGTCGAAGTGATGATAGACACAGAGAGATGGGTGAGAAGAGGTGAATAATGTAAACTACGAAAGATGATATGTGGTGTGAAGTAACCCGGGCTATGCAGCCACGTGCGCAGCAAGGAGATAATATTATGTCTACACCTCCACCTTGCTTGTTCCAGGCCAGGGGATGTAACTGAAGTAAAGGCCACCACTTGAGAGTGCACTGGGAAGGCAGTATCTGATGAGTGATCCAGAGGGAGTTGGCAATAAATAGGTCATACAAATAATACCTTCAGAGCCCAAGGGAAAATTGCCAATTATTAGCAGTACACCCCCCATTATAAACAGATCTCAGTCTTTGATTGGTGAATGAGTTAGAAAGGTAGACTGGCAGGTGAAAATGGTGAGTCTCGTGTTACTTAAGAAAATGCAATTGTTTCTAATAACATTCTATTGTTAAGGAACTTGTTATTACGTACCCTTTTAATCTATGCCAACCTCAACAAGCAATACATGTTATAGTTTATTTGTAGGTTGTTTTCAATTCTGTGCAAGACATTAATTTATTCTACATCTGAGACAGAGAAAATAGATCAGAACCTGAGGCTGGCTATTTATATTTGATTGCCATACATTTATGTATTGTATTTCTTTGTGGAAAAGGTTTGCTGTGAGAAAGGGACTTGAGGGTAGCTCTGACATCCACTTGGAATGAAGACGCCATATGTCTGTGTTTCTGCTATAATGGCATTTTGTTTTCTTTGCCATGGCTTTGGGGTAAATAAGCTAGATTCAAACATTAACTGTCACTCTCAAATACCCTCATAAAATATTTACATCAACAGTAAAAAATATTGTAACATCTGCCAAACAGAAAGTAGTGGCAAGAAATGCAAAACCAGACATTTTGGCTTGTAAAGCTTAGGAGCAGAATACATATATAATGTGTTGTCTGTAACAGATGATAGATACTGTTTGGGAAATACTGCACATTGCTACATTATATTGAGAAATATACTGATGTAAATAATGCCTTATGCAAACTCCACTTCACTGCCCTGGTCATAACATGCTATAATACACTGTGGTTTAGAAAATTTAAATTGATTGTTGAATAGGCATTATTTATAGCCTACAGAAATGATTAAAGGAGCACTGTATTCTTGGAAAAACTCACATTTGTGAAATATTTCATGAATATGTAAAGGAAACCTTAATTTTGAGGACACTGCATATAGGTTTTGATCTTGCCAGACATGAGCACTTCCTGAGCCTGATGGCATGTTCTTATGTACTGAATAGTGGAGAGGGGTGGTAAAGGAGGAAGTGTGGATGTTTTGTTAAATCATTGGCTCTTTTGCTTTTTAACACTTCCCCCTTCTCCTGCAAATGTTCAGAGGTAAGCAGCATTCCAGTATTCTGGGAATAAAAATGCATATGTCCCTTTGATATGTGCACTCTTTGCCAAAAAGATGCATTAGTATTTTTTTTTCTTATTAAAAACTAGCAGTATGATTAGGAGTGTAGAAATAAAAATAATTATTCAGGGATACTACAGACCACAAAACAGCTTCTATATAGATAAATATAAAAACTGATAATTGGGGGGGGGGGGGGGGGGCGGTATATTGTCCACCCTCAGCCCCACCCCCAGTTCCTGCATTCAATGTTTGACTAAGCATTATTATGCAGGAAATTGGTCATACTCAAATATTTTAAACAGAGGTGGAGCACCCATCAAGAACATCCTGAGGAGATCACTGGCTTCTTTAACTTGGAAGTGTCATGTGATATAAGTAAGAATATATTAAAATTAATCTTAGCGGAGCTGGAATAGAAATGGATAATTTAGTGGACTTTAAATACAGGAAAAATTATATACCGTATTTTTCGCCCTATAAGACGCACCGGCAGATAAGACGCACCTAGTTTTTAGAGGAGGAAAACAAGAAAAAAAAAATCTGAATCAAACACAAATACACTTTACACACAGATACACACCTACATTACACACAAATATATATATATATATATATATATATATATATATATATATATATATGCACATACATACATATACATACACACATAAATATACATATATATATATATATATATATATATATACATATATATATATATATATATTTATAGATACACATACATACATATACACATAAATATACATATATATAAATACACATACATACATATACACATAAATATACATACACATACATACATATACATACATACACATACATACATACATACATATACATACATACATACATGCACACATACACACACATACATACACACACATACATGCACATATATGCACACATACACATACATACATATACTGCAGCATTTGGGAGCCCTTGACCCTCCCTGACCCTCCTGATCCTCACCTTTCTTCTGATCTCTGCCATCTTGATCTCACCCCAGCGCTTCCTACCAGCACTCCTCGAGTACTGCAGAGTTGCGTGTGTGACGTCACTAGGACGCACCGGCCGACGTGATGCTGGTAGGAAGCGCTGGGGTGAGATCAAGAGGACAGAGGCAGTTTGAAAAGGTATATTCGCCGTATAAGACGCACAAACTTTCCTCCCCCAGTTTTGGGGAAGAAAAAGTGCGTCTTATACGGCAAAAAAAAACGGGTACATCTAATGAATTATTTTATGCCATATAAACAAGGATGAATAATAATAATAACAATAATAAGTATTTGCCAACTTGATGGACCAAATAGAGGCATTTGAAAAGACCTTGTCAAACAAGAGTAACATTGCTGTCTACATGAATCTGGAAATCCAGACAAATAGGCTAGCTACTCAAATCCCTATTGTCGATTTGGCTCATCATAAAATTTGACTTCCATTGAACTTGTCATGTTTTATATAAATGTAAAGACATTTAATGACATTTTCTGGCATATTTGATTGTTTTAGTAATTTTATTTAATTCTAAATTTATACTATCGCTGTATCACTGTTCTGCGTTCATTTGTATACTCAGTATATCAATTTTCATGCACAAACTGATTTGCTTATTACTCATTCATAACACTGAATATTTTAAGTGTAAATTCTCTCTTCAAGATCATATTGTCAGAGTTCATTAAACTGTTTTTAGAAACCATCAACAGCATACTGAATGTTTAGCAAGCTTTCAATTTATTGTTTATGGTGGGGCAACCAAGAGGCACTCATTTGATAGGATGCAAATGTTAATATTCATGATATCATTACCTGAACTCTGGAGTGGTATGGTTTTTAACCCATGGTATAAATAATGTACGCAATACCATTTTACCACTGACCACGCTATTTGGTGTGCTTCACTCACAAGTAGACTTTGACAGTGTTAAGTCAGGAGTAAATTCTGATTAATCCTATAATGAGACAAATAGAACCCAAACACTGGCTCAGATTTCTAACATTACATTTCATCGAAATACAGTGGACCCTCAGTTCTCAGCCTCCTCGGAATTCAACGTTTTCAGAACTCAACGCGTTTTACTGACAAAAAAATGTTTCAGAGTTTGACGCTTGCTCGAAACTCGACACGCCACCCTTCTTGTCTTTCAGGATGTAGAATACTGTGGCGTAGTGTTGTTCGGGCTTACAAGAGCCCAAGAGCACTCTGTGCCTGCAAGAATCAAAATGCAGCCTATGTCTACAAGAATCAAAGTGTAGACTGTGCCTATAAGAACCAAAGGGCAGCACATGCATATAAGAACCAAAGTGTAGCCTGTGCCTATAAGAAGCAAAGTTCCAAGCACAGCCATCTCTCCTGCCTCTACTCCTTCTCCTCTACATCACTACCATCCCATGGAGCCTCTCAAGACCTCTCAGTACAGTTAAAGTGAAGTAACATTCTATGTTATTTGATCTAATTATTGTTTTTTATTTGTCTGTTTAGTTTTAAGGTTTTGTATTAAGAAACAAGCCTATAAATTAGTAAAATGTAACATTTCTGTGGCTCGGAAAAAATTATTTCAATTTACATTTAAATAATTGGGAATTGCTACCTTGGAATTCACCTGGAACGGATTAAGGTTGAGAACCAAGGTACCATTGTAATTCCATAGTTCATGGTTAGTGCAATGTTGCATTGTTGTTAATGGATATTAGTGATAATATGCTTAGAACAAAAGGGAAGAAAACACGTGAGTTGAGTGGTTAATTTGCACAGCAGTATTATCATTATAACGGTAAAACAAATTGGTTAATAACAAGCAATAATTTAAAATGGTAAGGACTATCACTCTTCCAGATGCAGAGCATGACTTTTCAAACAAATAAACATATTCCATGTATCTTAAATACTTTTTAAGTAATACAGAATTAGTTTCACTAAATATGTAGCAATATTCCAAAAAAAAAGTTGTTTAAACAAATAAAGCTATTTCATGTAGTTTAGGAAAAGCTTCACATTTGTGAATCATGTAACCAATTAACAACATAAGCAGTTTTAATAAGTAGAGTATACTCCTTTCCTCTCTGCAGTTATTTTTTATATTAAGCTGTGTCTGAAGATTCATATAGTCATTGGTGAGCGTATTCAAGATTTAGCATATGCCTCTATGTACATGCTCAGAAGCAGGCAGTTGTAATGCAAAGTAAAATATGTATTTAAAGCCAAACTTAAAAACACTTAGACCAGATCCATATTTTAACTCTATATTCTACATGTTTTTTATGTATTGTAATGTTTATGTAATAGTTTTTCCTTAAGATTAAGGATCAATAAAAGTATAGTTTGACAAAAGGCAAATTATAGTAGTTCATTTGAATGTTGCATATAATTGACACTAGCACAAACCTTCAGTTGATATTACAAGATCTTTCTTATATAAGCTGCTATTTGATTAACAATATGGTAGCCAAATATCCTAAACACATTCCTTGATTTCACCAAACATATTCCTAACTGGAGTTTTCATTTGACGATTTAAATTTAATAAACAAATATGTTCTCCTAATGCTTGGTCTGATCCAGAGTTTTATTAAGGTTTTCTGCTGTGTTAGGCTCAATTTTGTTATATACTTTACCCCTCCTTGTCCTACTCCTTATCCCATTTGTCCTATTTAAAGAGCCCCGATATGTGCTCCTCTCTATTACAGAGTGAAATAAAAATATGGAAAAAGGTGTTTACCTTTTTAGAATTGGTGCTGAATTCATGGAGTTATGGTCAGTAGAAGTCAGATGATTTCACTGTTGGTTCTGACTGAATGAGTAATAAGCCTTGTACTGCGCGGTTGTAATGAATATTAATTAGAATCAGATGCAGAGACTTTGAATAAGACAGTGGCTATTCCATGTGTACTTGATTATAATCTAGCAGCTCATGTATAACTACATAATTATATTATTTTAATGTATTATATTTTTTAAACTTAAAAAGCTCAGTTCTAGATGACTGACCACTGCTCCTTCCCTAAGGTTTGGTTGGGCTATGCATAAACACATAACTGGTTTGATCATTCAATTGTCACATGGGTAGTTAAACCTAAGTAAACAACACAAATCAAAAAAGCATTAGGTATTGACATATAGCTTTTCTTTGAGGTACATCTTAATTATGGTACGGATGACAAATATATGGAGAAATAAAGCAAGCAACTAAAGAATAAGAGGTACATAGAGCATCAATACATTGCTATTAACAGTGGAAATTAAATTAACAAAGGCTCTCAATCATCTGTTCCCAAACAGAACCTTCTAAAATAAGATCGTATCAGCAACTGAACTCACTGCTAGCTGCTAAAATGTTGAGGTGGATAAAATGACAGTATGACAATAAATCAAGTTACTGGCTAATAAATTAGATGAAATCCAATATTCCCAGAAGCCAATTAGATTAAAATAACCAGATTGCTCACTGACAACTGACCTGTTATATCTGAATTTCATATATTTTCTTCAGAATTGTAGGACATGAAAAATACACCTGGACAGTAAATGTAGACATTTCCATAAATAAGCTATGGTGAATTTAATTACACAATTGAAGCTTAGAGCTTCATTGATTGGCACTTAAAAGTAGCACTAATTAACCCATGGGAGATTGGATGGGACAAGTGATCACAATCTTGTTTGGGTGAAAAAATGGTTATAAGCATATATATAGGGGAATAAAACAGTGGGTAGAAGAACACCAGGCAGAGTAGAAGCAGAGTAGCCATTGCTACATTGATAAGAAAGAATAGGAAGAGTAGCCAGTAATAGGACAGGAAGGCCAGAGTAGCCAGTGGTGCAGTTATAAGAGAGGATGGGTAGTGAAGCCAGTGATACAGTGGTAAGATAATATGGGTAGAGTAGCCAGTTATACAGTGATAAGAGATAAAGGGCAGAGTAGCCAGTTATACAGTATTAAGAGAGTAGTCAGTGATACAGTGAAATAATAGGATAAGTAGAGTAGCCAGTGATAAGATAAAATGGGTAGAATAACCAGTTATACAGTGATAATAGAGAAAGGGCAGAGTAGCTAATGCTATAGTGATAAACACGATGGTAGAGTAAGGAAGGGTAGAGTAGCTAATGATACCGTGAGAACAATTAACTATTTTAGACAGTAAACGACAATCAGCTGAAAAATAATGTTAGGTTAATAAACATGAGTCATCCGCCATTATTTTTAATCTTCATCTGTTAAAGAACCTATATTTTCCATTGCATTATATACAGGTTAATAGTAAGGCAGTAAAAACACCTGAGTACAAATTATAAGGTGTATAAAAAAACATAAGACATTAAAGGCAAAGGTGTAGTTATAGTTACTACTTTGAATCTTGAAGTACCCTAATAGTGAAGGGGAAGAAAAGGAACAAAAGAAAAAAAAATATTAATTTTAATAGATATTGCATGAACATTAAGTGGAGAATTTGAATGAGACGGTCAAATGTCTCAGGACTAGCAGAAAAGTTCAGAAGAATTGTAAGATAAGTGACACTTCAATTAAGTAAATACCAAGTTATGTGTGATTTTAGTTGAAGCGTCTATGGGAAGTGTTGAGAACAGAAGCCATGTTGTAGTGGATTGTATTGGGTCAAGGAGAGGAAGTAGATGAATGCAGATGACCACTTAATCCGTTTTGAAGCCAGAGAGATTATCGAAGACTATACTTGAAGTGAGTATCTGACTCTGGTCAACATTTCTTTAAGATGAGTGTAATTACAGCAAGTTTGGGAGATAATGAGGGCTTGCCAGTATTTATGAAGGAATTGAAGAGATGTGTAATAATTTTGATGACAGTTGCAGAGTGGATGTGAATTAGATTAAATTAATTAGGATTAAGGGGACAGAGATGATGACAGATGTTCAGAGGGTGGATGGATCAAGTATGGATCTTGGGGTGGAAAGAGCTCATTGCTGGGTACTTCAGGTTTGTTGTGAAGGGTGTATGTTTGTGAAGAGTTCTTCGGAGATGTCAAATTGTTTATCACATTGTTTTTAAAACACCTAACTAGGTCTTGTGCAGTGAATTACATTGAGAGAAAGAGTTACATTTGAATTTAAACATACATGAACTTGAAGACCAACTATTTTTTGGTATATTTTTCCTGAATACTTTATATAACTTGCGGAAATGATTCATAATGTCATACATAGTCATTTGCTAAATATGATTAATTGCTTCTTAACGGAGTGAAGTTACAGTAAGGAAACAGCATTTCCAATCAAAATCACATGGAAAGTCAGACTCAGTAATGGGTTTATTATTATGCAGCTCTCCAGCCACAAAGTGTTCAATGCACTGACCTAATTGCCTGTGATAAGCTGGTGTTAGGGATGGACTCATTTTGGAGTAGTGGTGCCAGGGAGCCAATTTGTTGAGCAAGCTATAATTGAAGCGGTGTGCCAGCCAGGACTAAGTATTATGCTGTGTATGTATTTTATTAATTTAGTAAATTATTTACTTTGGTGAAAAAATTAGCTGTTAAAAAATGGTTTAAAGAAAAAAAAAAAAAGGAGGGAACCAATGCACACAAATGGATATCCAAAATTGGCCAAAAGTTAGTCATATATTTTAAAATATATTCTTTTGACCAACTATTTGATAATAGGTATCGTCTTGTGGAAGACGATATTAAATGCATATTAGGCTTCTATCTGCACAATGGGAATGTGGCAGCTAAAACTACCAGTACTTTCATCACGACTAATGGAAAGCTTATTTGTTTAGAAGAAATGTGAAAAAAACTGCAGTAAATAATAATTGCTTATAAAAGAGAAACATCTAAAGACTGTTTATTGTTTTATTTTTGTACTTTCTAAAACCATTTTGCCATTTATCAAATTTAGTAACTCAGAGAAAAGTATAGACATAAGGTAAACACAGTGCTCCTTTACAGTAGCAGTTTCACCTAAACACATTTTGCTTTTACATTAAACAGTTCACTTATAAAAATATATGTATAAACGTTTTAGCTCTTTAGACTGAAAGTCTGCAAGTTTTCAGTCTTGTGTCGGTGCTTTAGGGAAAGCTCTGTGTATGTTTGATTTTAAGCTCAAAGACAGGGCCCACCAATCTTTTGCAATTGTTCTTGCCATGTACTTTACCCCTGTATAGTGCTACAGAACCTGTTAGTGTGTTATAAATATAGGATAATCACTATAATAGTTGTGGATCAAGAACGTTGGTCACTTTTGCGGGTTTGTCACGCTTGCGAGCCTCGCAAAGCGAGGCAAGCAGTCAATTGCAAGCCGCGGGAAGCAATGCGAGCCATTGACGGCTGCAAGCAAATGCGAGGCGAGCAGTTGAAATATGCAGGACTTAGGCTACAATGAGCGCCGAAGGCGCCCATTGCAGGCCTTGGGATGAACGCCACAGGTGCTCACCGCGAGGGCCGCGGGACTTCATGAATACTGGCAACTGTGTGCCTTGCAAAGTGAGGCAAGCAGTTAAAACACGCGGGACTTAGGCTGCAATGAGCGCTAAAGGTGCTCATTGCAGGGCTCGCGATGAGTGCCTGAGGCCCAGGCGCAAAATTACGGCCCATAGGACTTAGGACCAAAGGCACATATATAGACTGTGGCCCTCGCAAAATTATGACTTTAACGGCTGAATCACTGAACTGTAAAAACCTGAAAAAAACAACAAATATGCCTCAAATTAACTTACACGCTAACAAACAGCACAGTGGGAGAGGCAGGAAGCCTGTGAGTGAGGTTGCAAGTTAATTTAGGCCATATTTGCCATTTTTTCACAATCGAAAAAACGAGAAAAAAAATCACTGCAGAAAAAACGCAACATGACGTTAAACTAGGCCGAAGGACGTAAAACTAGCACGAAGGACGTAAAAACGAGTCCTAAGCAGTAACATTTGACACAAGCCAGTAACACTAACAGAACCAAAGACAGTAACACTCATGTGCGATGCCTATAAAGTACATATGGTGAGAGGCTTGCAATGAGCGCCAAATGCGCTCATTGCGAACCACGTGATAAGCGCCAAAGGCGCTCATCGTGGGGCTCACGAGGAGCACCAAAGGTGATCATTGCAAAGCAGGAAAGTTGCAGCTCACAATGAGCAGCTCAGGCGCTCATTGAGAGCCACGCAATGAGTGCAGAAGGTGCTCAGAGGGCCCAAAGCCTCGCATTGTGTGGCAAACAGCATTGCCAGGCTTACAATTTTACTCCCGTCATTTTTGACGGGCAATTTCTAGTAATAATAAGGTTATGTGAGCTAACTATAATAGCTTATAACTCAGCTGCAGCTTGATTGGCTCTTGACGTTTTGACCCAATGAGCTCACAGAGCTCAGTGTCAGTAACAATACTCCATTTCCAAAATGGATCTTCTGGTCTCAACAAAAATGGAGGATTAACTGGCAAACTAGGCAACCTGAAACAAAAACTTGTCAGTAGAAAACTGACCAATGAACAACTAGACATAAAAAATGGAACTAAACCTTGTAACAAACATGCCTGTAAGTTATGTCAACATTGCAATGATGACACAGTCACGCAAAACAACAAGGCCTATAACATCAAAGGATTGCATACATGCGCATCCTACAATGTAGTTTATTAGCCCAGTAGGACACCATTTCAGCCAGAATGATCACTAAATCCAAAATTTAAAAGTCAAAATACTCAGAGGAAAATTTAAAAACATCCAAGAGAGAAAAGCAAAACATTCTTCAACACTAAAAATACAGGACTTAATATGGACTTGGGTTTTCTAACACATTATCACAATTTCATGTGCATTTTTGGTATTATACCATAACCGGCTTAGCACTCTGAGTGAGATGTTTGTCCAACAGGAAAGATATCACTGTGGACTACAGTGCTCCGTTTTTTCATGTTTATATTGATGTATATATGTATATAGTATGTGTATATATGTTTCCTTTACTATGTTGTGTTATCCCCGTGTATCTTTCCCACCTCTGCCTCCCTTTTTGTCTATTTCCCCCTCTCTCCATCCCCTGTGTCTTTCCTCCCTCTCCCTCCCCTTTGTCTATTTACCCCTCTCCCTCCCCTTTGTCTATTTCCCCCGAAGCAAGGCAAGCTTTTAAGGCACGCAGGACTTAGGCTGCAATGAGCGCCAAAGGCGCTCATTGCACTGCGAGCCTCGCAAAGCGAGGCGAACAGATGAGGCACGCAGTTGGTTCAAACGCGTAACTCGAAAACACAGAAAAACAACCAAAATAATAATTAAAAAATAATAATAACACACACAGCACAGGGGGAGAGCCAGGCAGCCTGGGAGTGAAGTTGCAAACTAATTGGAGCAATATTTTCAGTTTTTCTTCGAACGCAAATCAGCTATGGAAGGGAAAAAAATTAACATTTCTGAAACAGAATATACAGAAAATATACGACGGTGAAAACAGTAACACTAACAACGCCAGGCACGCAGGCCTTTGAAAATAAAAACAATGCAGGTGCTGGTCAGAGGAGCAAAAGCCTCACATTGTGCGGGCAAACAGCATTGCCAGCCTAACATTTTTTTTCCTGTTATTTTTTACGGGCAATTTTCTAGTATATATATATATACATATATATATATATATATACTAGCGAATTGCCCGTCAAAAAATGACGGCAATGAAATTGTAAGTGAGCTAATGCTGTTTAGTGTGTAATAATGAAATATATAATACATTAATAAATGAATATACTTTACCTATTTTAAAGCATTGTGTGGAAGAGCTGTGAATGTGTTTTGATGTTGCTGCAGCATTAGTGGTGTGGATCTGCTGTGTAAGCGTGCTGAATGTGTGCAGTGTAACACTGTGCGTGCGCGAGCCCAAACCGTTGTCGTGTACTTCCGCATTGGCGTAAAATGGCGAGTAATGTGTGTTATACGTTTGTATCGGAATATCCGTAGGTGTTTTGTGGTGTTTTGCGAGTTTCTTGTGGTGTTTTGCGAGTTTAGAGTGCTGTAGCCTCGTTTTCGTTTTGTTCGGCGGCCATTTTTTCTCTCGCTTCGTTTTTTTTTTAGTCTCTAAACTGTTTTATTTGAAGTAAAATCGAGGTGTAAGTTGTATTTTTGAGGTGCTGGGTGCTCCCTCTTGGTGTAGGTAAGTTTTTTATGTATGTGGTGTGTGTATGTATTGTGTTTTACATTTTGTAATGTTCGCGAGTTGCGTCCGAGTGTTGCGAGTCCGTAATGTGTGTGAACGTGTGTCGTATGTTGTTTGCAAGTGTCGTAATGTGTGTGTCGTACTGTTTGGGTTGCGACGTGAAGTTTGCGAGGGTCGCAGTTGCTGGCAAGGAGCGCCTTCGGCGCTCCATGCCAGCAACTGCGGCCCTCGCTTTGCGAGGTCCTCAGGTGCTGGCATGGAGCGCCTTTGGCGCTCCATGCCAGCAACTGAGACCCTCGGGCAGTGCCCTCGCTTTGCGAGGGCCGCGGGCTCGCTACGCGAGCCCGCAGCGTTAGCAACAACTCGTACGCTCACAACTATATATGTGATATGAATAATAACGTATATAATATATAATAATTATGTGTATATATATATATATATATATATATATATATACATATATATACATATACCTTTATAAAGATATACATTTTGTATTGTAAACTAAACTAAAAGTAAAGAGTGGTTCTTAAACACTGACACATCCTTCTACATTAATGATAAGCGATGTGGGATATTTATTTATCAAAGTTATGTTTATCTCCCCAAACATAGGGAGAATAAGCAGGCAGTCCAGATTTAGTGATCCTGAGTCCAATTAAAGAGACATGGATTTCTGCAGGCAGACTGTGCAGCTGTTGTGTATGTACATCAATGTTATCTCTCTGCAGCCAGCAGGGTTTTAAAGAGAGTTAATTAGCAGCCAATTCTCTCTGTAAATTAGATGATTCTGCAGGGAAGTCCTGAGCAATACCCAAATCCGTGACTATTACAATATGTATTGAGTCACATGGTATTTATTTCTACCAGTTATCTAGAATTTATATGCAGATGAAAAAGCTCTTGTCAAGACTTTTTGCCCTTTATAATAATTTGATATTTTGTCTGGGGTGCTCGCTTTATCTCAGTTCAGCTATAATGGGCACATACATATGGTAAATGTTTGGTATTCAACTTACCAACTTTGCCAGGAATCAACAGACAAGATCCACTGTAGTCCTTCATTTAAAGTATACTCTTGAACTACACTTGAAAATAATAAGGTAAAAAAGTTACACAGCCTCTAATTTATTATCTTTTAAATTATATTGTGTTGCAGTGGAATCCAACTTTGAATGCAGAGGGTGTTTTTATCTGCACAATTGGTAGCTAAAACTACCAGTGCTTTCAAATGGAAAGTTTATCAGTTTAGAAGGACACATCTTCCTAGTAGCAGAATCAGCTGAGAAAGGAAAATAGAGCAATACAGTTAACAAAAACTGCATATAAAAGTTTACATTTAAAAAGTGTATTTATATGTTTTGCTTTCTTAAAACATTTTAACCAGGATCAAGTTTGGAAATTCAAAAAGACATATAAAAAAACTACACATTGGTTATTTTTTACTTGGTACCCAAGAATTATTACTCAGATAATTGAGGTCACAAGTTTCTCTCTCAGAGTCTCTCAGGGCTAGAAATAACAATAGTACCTGTGCATGTTTCAGTGCCATTAAAGGTATATATAAGATTCCTGGGTTTCAAATGTTTGGTAAGCAACAGGCAGCAAGTATCATAAAAATATGTGTTATATAGAAAAGTTCAGTGAGCTTACAAAGTTATTGGCAGGAACGTAAAAATCCAGCTTTGCACACCCACATGAAGCTTACATAACCATCTACACACAGGAAAGACAACCGAGTTTGACCTTTCTAAATGAAGTGCTTGCTGCATGATGAAATCACATAGTTGGGTGAGGTCTGAGCTCACAGCTGAATCAGAGCACAAGGAGAGAGAGACACACAGGAACCCCAGAGTATGTTACAAATGCATCAGCTAACCTCTGCTTTCTCCTGATTGGCCAACACAAATTATGAATTGTATGCTAATCTTAGCAGGGATTTTCAGGGGTGTCAACTAACAAAAGCTGCAGCTTGCAAACTGAAAAGATTTAGCAAACATGAGGGTGAGTTGGTAAATGTTTATTTTGGTATTTTTTCATGCAATTTTTTTTTTTGCATACACTATTGATTCTCCTCTATCAGATGCATTCATAATCCAGGAAACTTACACATGCCTTTAAGTTTAAAGTCCCAATATGATGATGCAAGGAAATATTTAAGTGGAAAAAACTTGTAAAGTTACTTTATAAATAAAACAATAACTCATTTGATTCTTTGTTTTTTAGGTCAACACAAATCAAAACATACTCTTGGGATAATGCCCAGGTTATATTGGTTGGTAACAAATGTGATATGGACGATGAACGAGTGGTCTCAGCTGAGAGGGGAAAACATCTTGCAGAACAGCTTGGTAAGCATTGTAATTCTGAGTGAATTGTGAAACATACAATTAGACAGCAACCAATAGGCCCATTTATTTTATCCACTATTTCTACTGGAAAAGCTTTGACTTTATTAACCCTCTGGACAGATCCCGGAATACTCTTGGATTCATTTTCTGCAATGTTTTCCAAACAGTGTACATGGAGCTCTGGTGTCCAGTTTTGTGTGATAAAGTTTCTGTGAGACATTTCCTCTCTATGTAGATTCCTTGAAAGGTTTTGAAACCCTAGGTAAGAGTTTTGAGGATTTTGGAACCCATTTTGATCATAGGAAGGAATTTTGAATCATGGCATTCCATCTTCAGACATGGTGGCTGTGTTGTAAGATTTCATGGAAGCCGTTTTAAGGGTCAAGTGGTTCAGTCAGTACTTTTGTAGCCCAAACTTAGTTACAGTACATGGTCAAATTAATTAGTGATACTGCATTACTGTATTTGTCTTTTCTACTTCCTCACAAATGATTTTTTACTGATATAAACCACTCTTTCTGTAAAGTAGTACGTCTACTATTTATTCTTAATTTTCTACCCTTTAACTTTAAACCCAGAACTTTTTATTTTTGTATTGAGTTTTTTTCCTAAAAGAGGATTCCCTTTTTCCTACCTTATTAAATGTCTTAATATATAACAATTGGTATAGCAATTCTGAATAAATGTCAATTAATATACACGTTTTACTAATGGTTCCAATTTTGGCTTAATGGAACCACAGTGTAGTGCACTATGTCTGTTTTATGCTGGTTGTAGAAGTTGCTACATATTAGAGAAGTTGCCCTTAACAGTACATCTAGGGTCAAGTCTAGTTCCCTGAGATATTGAGCTGGGTGTAGTAAGATGAGAAGTTTGGAGAACTATTTGAAATCTTCTCATCTTTGCTAAATGGCAGGACATTTTCAAAGATGCATAATTTCCATGATTTCTCTAATCTTAACACCTTAATACAATTATCCCTTTATTTACCAGGAAAAAAAAGAGGAAAAGTATTGGAGTAGGGAAGGGTGATAATAAGCAGGGTCTTGTGTAGTTTATTGAAAAGTGTCTCTAATTAAGATATAATAAATTCTACTCAATGCATAGCTAAATTAAAATTTGGTAAACCTAGTTTATGACCACTTCGCCTATGACTCGCTACCCTCTCTGAGGCTGTTATCCCCACGATCCCCCTTCAATACCACCAACCCAATGAGCCTGGGTATCCCCCATGAATTCCCCATTTAAAGTATAATCATAGGGGCCCTATGGACCCATATGACACCTAATAATAACCTCTATACTATGGTTGTCCCTATGGAAGCCCATGGTATAATATACATTAACCATGGGGATCATTATGAACCCCATAGCACTTAATATAAACCCTGTTACCATAGGTACTCTAAACTATAACCATGTTGGTCCCTACAGACCCCCATGGTATTCTATTGATCTCCATGGCACCTAGTATTAATCCTATAACATGGTGGCTTCTATGGACCCCAATGATATTTTATAATATAACCATGGTGGTCCTTATGGACCCCCATGACACCTAAAATTAACCCTGTTACCATGGGGTTCCTCATGGACCCCCATGCATTGTTCCCACCACCACAGGGATGGTGGTCGGAACAATGGACCTTACAACCCAGATTTAATTATGCGCCTTCTGATTGGTTAGACATTAAAATCAGATGTTGAGTTGCAATAGTTCAAATACTCGATTCTATTTGGCTGAAATATGATTGACACAAATTTCAACCAATCCAATCTGCAAAAATAGTATATAAGGCAGTATAAAGTATATAGGATTAGAAAAATCTTAAAGGTGAAGTTCTGACTAAGCACAATTTGCTTTTATATAAAAATGTTCACTTACAGAAGTTCCATTATACTTGTAAAAGTAATAACACTTGCTCAAATTAATTTAACTGTCACAGTTTAGAATTCAGCTGCAGAATGACTGACTTTTGATCTTCTTTTTAGAATTCTAAGTGTCAGTGACAGAAATGAAACAGTTTTTGCTTCTAATGGTGACTCTGTGACAGATTGTCATGGTCATAGATCTCCCTCTGGCCACTCATTAGCATTCACTTTTTTGACCTGTTTGGTGCAGCATCTAAGGGTGCACCCACACTATGCTTTTCCCTCTGCTAAGCTCTTACAGTAGATGCGTAGTGCATTCTATATATGGAGAAGCAGTTTGCAAAGAGTGAGATCGAGGAAGCTCTGCTTCAGTCCAAATTCTATTAGCACTGACTAAATTCTAGTTGCCTCACCGGTCTAGTCTAGTAATTGGATTTTCCCGGAATTAGGAAGTACATCTGGGCCTATATAAAGTAGTACTGCTCAGTTGTTCTGTTTTCTCAGCTCCAACTAGAACTTCTGTTGTTTCTCGGATCTTCTGTGTATGACCACTGGCTTGCTTTTACATTTATTCTCATGTCTGTTCTCCTGAACTTTTGACTTTATCTCTTAACTATGAACCAGATCTGCCATCCCTGACATTTGAACTTCCTTGTGACTATTCTTTTTCCTCAGACTTTATCAATTAATGCGACAAAACTAAATAGGGCTATATAGACCATTCCTCACAACCCTTTTGGGGGACAGTCCCTCTTTTCATTAGGAATATCCATTGTAGTTCTTAGCCTCCGAAATTTCTTTCTTTTGATGGACAGTCCCACACTGAAGGGCAAAACACTTTTTTTCCATTCCATAGCTATCTTGTTTTAACATGTGCTCACAAACTTCCTTACGTATACCCATAGTTTATTCTGAATCTGAAGCTCAGAAGCTCCATAGACCACCATGCAACTCAGGCCACCCTCAACATTCTCTGTGTTTTGTTCCTGAGGTCACTGCGATTGCCAAAAACTCGGGAATAATAAAAACTTTGGTAAACTGCAGTGTGGAAAGACTGCAATTGGCCTGTATGCTAGGCCCAAGCATCCTTTTCGGGTATGCAGCTGGGGCTTACCTTTCCCCCTGACCCTCAGCGGAGGGCTCTTCGGCCAAATCTTGTGTGTTAAAGCAGAAGAAAAAAATATGTGAATGTCAAATCCACAAGTTTGAAACCCATGGATGTCGAGAGAAACGGCTGTACTACCTAACATGAACACAATACACTAACCCTAAAATGCTCTCATCTATCTATCTATCTATCTATCTATCTATCTATCTATTTATCAGAAAGGATGTCCCAACCCTGGACTCCCATGGTATATTAGCCTATATCGATGGGGATTCCTATGGACTTCCATTGCATCTAAAATAACCCCTTACCATAGGGGTCCCTATGGACACTCATGGTACCAAAAATTAACCTCTAGCTTCGTACCATAGTAGAAAAAAAAAATCAGAACAATATTTTAATATTTAGAAACAAAGGACAAAAAGTTAAGAATTACAGAAAAACTAGAATTTCTATTTAAATAATTCAATAATTGCAATTAATATAAAAAATAATTAATTATAATAATAATAAATAATAAAATAATCCTGTATGTAAAAAAGGGTTAATTAATACATTAAACTCATGGGATGACCTGTCTAGTAATGCCCATCAATGATCAGCCTTGGATAAGCAGGCACATTCAGTGTTGGTTGAAGCCATCAGTCCTCTCTTCAATCCATCTATGGTAAAGGCCTCTACATTCTTGGTTGAAGATCCTTGCTAAATCTCTAAATCTTATTTTTCACTTTACAGAATGGTAGTAACACTAGCTAAGAGTGCATAGATTGTAAAGAATATAAGTACACTTCTTTGGCTATTAGAAATTTTAGGAGACATGCCTAATTCGGTATAATAATGGCACATATTACAGGCAACCCAGCTATCCTATAAGACATAGACGGGCTATAGTAAGGGGCAAGCTATACTACTACACTTAACAATATTTATGTGACATAATACATATGAGCAAGAACATTTATCAGCTCATAATAAGGCAAGTAACTCCTACAGTATATAACAAAAGTAACTCTAGTTTATAATGAACTGATCAAACAGTATATCACCAAGATATTCAATCATTTGAGTCCTTCTAATTACCATTTGAAATGTTTCAAGATGTTCAATCATACAGGAGATGATTGAACATCTTGGCATATTTGATATGGTGTAGTCATTACATGGATTGATGTGGAAGTAAATTATTTCTTAGACACAGAGGGTAGAGAAGGATGAGAGCTGAATAATGCAGCATGCTATATGCAAAACACAGAACTCAGATCACATCTATATTCACTTATTCACATTGAAGACAGAGGATGGAATATTCTTCAATACTACCTTATTAAACCAAGATATGCCTTTTTTGTCGTCTATTTTTAACATATGCTAACAATACATGGCTATGTCCAGTGGAGAATTAGTTTATTTGTTGACCTGATGACACCAATATAAAAGTCAAATGTTCTACTATTTTATTCTACCATTCTATTCTAATTACAATTAAGCAGCAAACTGTGTACATAATCAATGGCCAAAGTATTATGTATATGTGCCTACAACCAGGGGTCTATATGGTCCCCATGTTAAACCTAGCCTATATCCATGGGATCACTATGGACCCCTATAATAACTAATATTAACCTGATACCACAAGGGTTCCTATAGTTCCTCATGTTAATTTATGCTATATCCAGGGACCGCATGGCAGCCAACACTAACCCATTTACCATGGTACCTAATAATAACCCTCTGACATGGGGACCCCCATGGTAACCTATTTTATCTTCATGGGGGTCCCTATGGACCCTCATGAAGCTAACATTAACTCTCTACAGAGAAGATCTGCAATCTTCTTGTCTTCAATCTTCATCCCTGGATGAAAGGCCACATACTTGTTGCTTGAAGAAATCCATCCTATTCAGTTTTTATAGAAGACTGTTGCTGTTCTTTAAAAAAAATATGAACGGAGAGCTTCCTTTGAGGAGCTGTCACACAGAATGGAATTGTGGCTTTTTGACCACAGCATTGCCCTATATGTTTTAGCAGCTTTTGATTGGCTCAAATATGTGTCAATCAGCCAATTAGAATAGATTATTTGAGTTACCTAACCATTTCTAATTGTGCATTCTGATTGGTTAAGCTCTTAATTAGCCAATCATATCAGAGATTAGATTTAGTCTTACCCTTATCTGATTGGCTGTTGAAAGAGGCAATCTGAGAAGAGATTAAAAGCATAAGGTACCATAGGGACCCACATGGAGACAGGAAAAGATACCATGGTGGTCCATAGAGGGTTAATATTAGGTGCCACAGGGGATCTTGGAGACCCCCATGGTAAAAAGTTAATGTTAGCTGTCATGGGGATTCATAGGGATTCCTATGGCAGAAGGTTAGTATTAGGTACCATGGACATAAATAGGGTCCCCCATGGTAAATGGGACAATGGTAGGTGTTATAGATTAGGTTACCATGGGAATCCATATGAACCCCCATGGTAAATGGTTAAAGTTGCCTTTGGGGTTCATATGGTCTCCATTGTTATAGGATAGATTACCATGGCGGTCCATAGGGCCCACATAGTAGAGTGCTAATATAATGTTCCAAAGGGCCCATAAAATAAGTACCACCATGGAGGTAGCCTAGGATACCATGGGTGTCCATATGGACCCCCATGGCAGAGGGTTAATATTAGGTACATAGGAATTCATAGGGTCACTATGGTAAATGGTTTAATATTAGGTGCCATGGCTGTCCATAAGGTCAAGATGAAACACCTATGGAATTACCACTCTATAGGATGAGAAATGTAATTTATGAGGTATATTATATAGGTTGGTTAAGGAGGGGTTAATGAATAAAGGTATGCCACAATCACCTCAGGGAAGGTTATAGCTTTAAATAAAGTGAGAGCAGTTACCATGTGCCAGCTCTCAATAATATGTTAGCTGGTGCAGCAGGAGTTTGCATTTACATTTAAGGATTTGTCTCACTGCTAGCACTCACAGAGCCTTACAAGAACATGTAGGATATTCAGGGAACTGTTCATAAGTAGAGATCACTCGTAAGGGTTTGCTGTGGCTGGAATATACAGCCTTATTAAATTGCAATTTGTCCAATTGAATAGGGCTCTATTTAAGAACAGAGCATATTTTTTTACAGAAGTTTTTAGTTTGTGAACTTCTATCCAAAAGCCAGGTCTTCACTAACTAAAAACTTCTGTAAAAAATATGCTCTGTGCATTAATAGAGCCCTATTCAGTAGGCCGAATCGCAATTTAATAAGGCTGATAATCGTTATGTAGCTCTCTATGTGGAAAGTTTACTAGCAAAATTCCTTGTGGGAGGCATGTAATGAATCCCTTGTCCTTTTATCAAACATTCTACTAAAATGTATAACCAAGCAATGTTTATTCAATATGATGACCTGATAAGGTAGCTGTAAAAGTAATACAACTGCTTGTCATGTTGATATATACATAATTAAGCATTAAATCACAATCTTCATGGTAACAAGGTGCACAGTTAGAAAAACAGTGACATAACAATGTGGCACATGGACCTGGAGTTGTCCATTGTAATTTAAAACAAAATTCTTGTTAGGCAACTTTTCTGTTTCCAATACAGGATATAGCAACATAAAATAGTCTAGTTGCTGACGGTACATATAAGTAGTTGATTCACCTGTCCGGTGCCCATTACAATGAAAGGCTTAGCTTTTGTGCCACAAGTAATTTCAAGAGTATCTTGCTGTCTATTATGTTCCATTTCACTTTCTCAGCAGAAGCCTTAAAGCAATAGCAAAAAAAATCCTCTTTCTGAATTTATTTTTTTTCTGTTTCCCTCCAGGTTTTGAATTTTTTGAAACAAGTGCAAAGGATAACATCAACGTCAAGCAGACATTCGAGCGGCTGGTGGATATCATCTGTGACAAAATGTCAGAGAATTTGGAGACAGATCCAGCCATCACTGCTGCAAAACAGAGTACGAGACTGACAGACAAGCCCCCTCCACAGCAACCCAACTGTGGCTGTTAATACACTGTTCCAGGCATCTTCAGAGTGTCCTATTGCCAACAAGTATTTTAAACAAAAAAAAAATGGTCTATAAGCTTTTCATTTCCACTGTCTAAATATCTATTTCGAGAAAAGTTTGCTCTTATTTTGTATGGTAAGCTGATGATGGCCTGGAGGCTGAGACATTATAATAAATGTTCCTGCTGTTTGCAAGTTAATGGCTGTGTATGCTCTAATAATTAGTATGCTCCTTACTAACGATGATGTTCAGTTTCTATGACGTGAGCTGATATCCACATAATGTTGACATTGCATATGTGCTTCTTTTTTTCATTGAAATGGTTAAAGACCCAAGAGTTTAAATATGATTTTGTTCCCCAGGGATTTTTTTAAAAGCATATAAAAATGATCTTTCTGGTTCCGTTAACTGTACCACCTGGAAGACAATATGAAGATAATACCTGAGTGTTGTCCAGTTTTTTTTTAACTTTCAGCATCCAGGTAAATATCTAAAGGGCTTTATTTGTATTGCTGTTAAATGAATGGTGGTGCCAATTATATAGGAATTCCGGCTGTGTGCCAATTAACCATTGGTGAGTGGAAAAAAGAGCTTTCAATGTGTGCACCTCAAACAATATAGGATAATTCAAACAGTGTAGGACCATTCAGAAAATAAAACATAGGCACAAAGGATAAATTACTGAGTCACAAAAGAACAGCAGCTGTTGTAACAGAAATTCAGTATTGACTGCAAATGCACACATCACTATGAATTATAAAAGTGTCACTAGCATGAAGTAAACAAAGCTAGGTAAGTTGGCAGTAGCATCTACATACCATACTGTTTACATTTAACAGTGGAGAAAAATATATGATTTTCTGAAACTTACTTTCCATGTTTTTAAATAATAGTGTAGAAGACTATGAGAGTAAGTTTTAACCCATCAGTTCATTTGCATGTATTGTAGATATCTCCAGATAGAGGTAGACACATGTTTATTTAGCAGAATTATTTCACAACTTAACATCTGGTTTCTGATGACACTGGAAGGTGATTTATAGTCAATTCTGGCTCAGTCAAGATTTGCTGGGAGATATTTAAGTGTGAAGTAAACATTACAACCTGTTTAAGTATGCAACGCTTGTTGTTATGGTTTATGTTAATTGGAAATGAGAAATGTTGCTTTGTTGCAGTTTGGGCAGAGTTTATGAGAATTAATGCATATTTTAAGTATAGCAGGAAGGAGTTGTTGGCAGATGGTCAGACTTACTAAATGTTGATTTATCCAACACTTCTATGTTTAGTACTTATGACCAGCATGTATATAACAATTTGCCTTACGTCAGAGGTTCTCATCAGCCGAGCCTGGGACCAGCATCAGTCTACGAGAGCAAATTTGTTGGTCCTCAGGGTCAGAAGACTGAGGAGAACCTAACACTTTAAACATACCACTGCCATTAGTAATAGTTGTTTTGTACATTATGAAGTTCTGTAGTTAAAATTTACTCAATACATATAAATGGAAAAATGTAGTGAAATTTAGTGTAGTATCACATGTAGTATCAATCTGTTCAAAATGCTCTGAATCTAAAAGCTGGTCTCTGTGAGCATTGGAAAGTAACCAGCCATTCAGTTCAAAAAGGTTGAGAGCCACCACCTTATATGGGTCGAGTCAAAAGAACTATTGGTGGAGGTATAAAAATCAGTCAATAGTGGAAGAAAATGATTTAGGCCATGTTGGTTCCCTAGTTTAGTAATAGCTCAATCTATATCAAATGTCTGTTTTCAATCTAATGGGCACATTTTGGAGTTAGTGATATAGCTTTATACCCAACAAGAGAAATTGTGAAGACATGTTGTCAGTTAGAGTGTGTTTATATTGTATGTGTAGATTATGAGATGTATGTTGGCCAGTATGTCCTTAATATTTACCGTATTTCTATTTTTATTAAAGTATTCTATATTTTTACCTATATCTGCAAAACAAAATGGGGTGTACCTAGTCTTAAATATACGATTTCTAAACTTGTGTAATTGTAACTATATAAACTGAAAGATCAGATTCAGCAGCTGAATTTCAAAGTGTAATAATATTGATTTTTAAAAAGAATTAAGTATGCATGTTACTACTGAACAATGCTTATTTACAACATTATCTTCTGTTGTTAGAGAATTATATTGGTCTTTTAAAAGTAAAAAAGCAGGTACCTTTAAAAGTATTGATTGTATCTACCATAATTAAAGACATTTTAATCCAGTTGTATAAAGTTATTAAGTAATATTACTTTTTTCATTTCTATCAGCTCACCTCTAGGGCTGCCATGTTGGCCATTCTTGCTCCTCATACTTCAGAAGGTATAACTGTATGAGGTGGGCGGGTTTCTTGTAGAGAAGGAAGAGTAGCCAACATGGCAACCCTATTTATGTAGGAGGGAAAAAGAGAATAATAGGTATATATAGCTGGGCTAATATGCATTTTATTATGTTGGATAGAACATATAGTTTTAAAGACCCATGATTTGCAGCTACAGATCTTTTTTTAAGCAAGCATGGACTATTTGTTTTAAGTATACACACATTTAAAACATTTCACCAGTGAAATGAATGCTATCTATTTTTGCAGACAAATTATTTGTATGCATGTTTCCTAGTGTAGTATGTACAAAGTGTAGTATGTACATTAAGTGGAAGTATGTGTCTTCAAGTTGATTTAGGACTTTATTTGTTAAGATGTACTCTATTCAAATCAGTGAAAAATTGTGTATGCCACATTAAGACTTACCCAGTAAGATATGTTCAGGATGCCAAAGGTAGATCCCATAAACAATGGAGTGTGACCAGTTGGACACCATGTTAAAAATGTTGAGAACCACTGCTATAGATATTTGTACTGTCAATATAGTGTTAGGTGGCAAAAGTCACAACATTACAAAAAAACGGGCACAGCTAGGTTGATTTAGAAACTGGGTATGAGTCAAAATTAGAACCATTAGTGAATTCTAAATGTTATACACCATTTTATCAGAGATTAGATAGGTAGGTAGATAGATAGATAGATAGATAGATAGATAGATTGATAGGTAGATATATAGATAGGTAGATAGATAGATATATAGATTGATAGGTAGATAGATAGATAGATAGATAGATAGATAGATAGATAGATAGATAGATAGATAGATAGATATTGTATGTAGGCTTGACTAATAACTTTTGAGGCTTAGAGGTATAGAGGTATTGTTCTCTTGTTCAAATAGTCAGAATAGCCATGTTAGATTACCAACTTAACAACCACATTAAATGGGCATTGCCTTGCCAAGAGATGTTCTTTTAAATATTATTTAACCATATTAGCAGTGTGTATCTGAGGTGAGACTAAAGCTGGTCCCCCATTGTGTGTCTTATTCAACATGATGAGTGCACTGTATAAAGATGTTTCATTGTGACTGCTTGCATATTCTTGAAAGTGTTTGTTGGACTGAAATGTATTCTGTGTTGCATGACTAGGTATAATAGGTTTAATATATACACACACACATACATATATATATAGATATACAATATATATACTTCTTTTTAAATAACTCTCTTCTGAGAAACTTTGGGCCACTAAGTGCAATATTTGATGACCTATTCAGTGTATATAAAAATGTGTGTACATGTGGTAATTTAATGTGTGAAAATATATTGATGATGTTTATATGGCTTGAATGCTAGCAGAACACAATCATGTTATCTGTTAGAATAAATGATATAGATGATTGCAATATGTGAAATGCGTTGAAATATTTTCATAAATGAGTCAATTTTTAACATGCATATCAATGTTCAATAATGTATGTTTAAATATGTTTGTATGATATAAATATTAGAATTATATGTATGCCCTGCGTGTATTAAACTTGGGCACTTACAGTGTAAAATAAACTCTATATATGTCCCTATTTCTCAAAATAACCTTATTCTATGTTGAAATATTTGAAATGAATGTGTTGTGGAATCTGAAGTGATATGCTGGCTATATAAATTTAAAATATATTTTATACCAGTAGAATTAGCATTTTTACCATACATCCCCAACAATGATTATTAATAATTAACATAATTAACACTGGACTGAGACTCATGTCAGGTTGTAAGATGGTGGAGATTAATATATATATTTATATATTTTATTGATCTACTGATGCTTAGGATGCAGAGCTCAGTGCTCAATTAAACTACAATTTGCTCAATTGTTTTCACTACAATACACTTAAACATGGAAAATTCAAGTCTATGGGTCTCTACGACAGTGTTCCTCACTCTAGTCCTCAATGAGAACTAACACATTCGATTTTATGGATACCCCTGTTTGAGCATTGGTAATGTGACCACAATCACAGATTATCCCATCTGTTCTCAAGCAAGGATTGCTGAAAATACTCATAAATGTTTATTAAGGACTAGGATTCAGAAAAAATGCTCTAGAACAGCGCCTGGGAAATAGCTTTCAATTATTTAGCCCATACTATACTTTTAGTAGAACCTCTTTTGGATATTTCTAAGTAAATTTAAAACATTCTCATCTGGAATTTAGAGTCTTGTATGGCAGTACCTAATATTAACTATACATAATAAGTGTAATTTCTCATTAAAAAAATATATTTTTTTTCTTAAGAGTTTCTGATGGCGCATCTGAACAGACTGAATTCAGGCTATTTGCCTCAGTCGTGGATTTCTCTCCAGATTTTTTTTTCTCCACCAGAACAAAACACGTTTTACAGAGTGTTTAATTTCAGAAATGACGAAAAAAAGTTGTAGTACATTGTAAGTATTAATAGTATTATATTTCTGGAAGGATTAGCTATTTTTTCAGTAGATGAAAATTAAGATATTTAACTCATAATTAGTAAATAGAAACTTAAAAAATGTATTGTCTCAAGTGCAATGAATTGGATTTTGTTGATTTGTGAAATATGTAAAAAGCCAGATTTGTATGTTTTGCACACATATGGTAAGTATCAGCCTACTTACTAATAATATTTCAGAATATTTATTTGAGGAGAACATTTTATGAACAATGCTATAAAATAGAACAGCATTTCACAAATATATTTTTTTCTTCTAATGAAATATATTGCATAAATCTTTAGATGGGTATATATTGTTATATAACAAAATGCATCCAAGCAGTTCCAAATTATATCTTGAACTTTGTGCCATAATCTAAGAGTTATACAAACACATTAATATTGCTACAGCAATTATTTCTATCATTATTTTGTGGTCTAAATGTGGTATTCCAAATCTCCTCAATGAGCAATCCCAGAATTCATTGAGCTAGCACACATCATCCACTCTAAAATCTCTACTAATTCTTCAAAAGCGGTAGACCAATTAATGCAAGATGTATGATTGTATGTCATACGTATCCAGACATACAAGCCCGGGGACGAGCTGTAGACCAAGTATTTTTTTCCCAAGTGATTTATTTTTCCATTGAATAATGGGTAACCAGTATGACCTATTTATTATAATGTACATTTTATTAAACAAATTTCTGTTTCAACAACTGCTGTCAATGATATAAATATATTTAGGCTTTCTGATGCCCATAATGTTAAAATAAAGTGGTTTATCATGTGTCAATGTTTTGGCCAGGCGAATGAGTGCTTTATTAAATTATATTGGAACCAAATCCTATGAGTGCTGGACTTCATAATTACAGGAAAAAATACCTTGTTCCAGGGAGGTTTGTTATGGTCTGTTTTGTCCAGGGTTTTAGCGCTTTTTTTCAAGCTATGTCCCCTGTCTAACGCCAAAGTCTGGGCATCACCCAAGGCCTAAATAAGCCTATGGTTAATGAGTTATTTTCTTCACTACTGTTTTTTTATTTTGTGAATGAGTTATGAGACACACTATCAATACATGCACAAAACTACATATATACACAGGGCATCATCAGTTTCATTAATGAAAACTACTAGGTATATGTATTAGGAATTATTACAACATTTAGCATTTAACATTTGTAAAACAAAACATAGAATTAAGTACAAATTGCCAATTATTTATATCTTTACCTTGTTTTTGACAGCTATAAAAATATATGTTATCTAGAAAATGTGATTATTGTTATTATTGTACAGGACACTCAATGTTGTCTTGCTTATGGTACCAAAATGGCCAACTTGAACTGTTAACTGATGTGAGTATTAATCTAACACGGGCATCCACAGGAGAAGGCAAAGTGAAGCAGTTGGATTTTACATTGTAGTACAAAACATCATATATAATACTTCCTTTCAGTAAAGTTAAATTTGGATAAATATAACTGTCGTTTTTCTTATTTTTGGGGCATATTTTGTGTGAAACACAGTTTCCCACAACATGATTATTGTGAATAAGAGCTAGAAAAAGATTAACTCAGAAAATGGTACTGTCACTCAGGACCATTTCATTTTAGATTTCTCCAACAAATTCCTGTGGATGCCTATCCCATCTTCCTTCATAGATAATAAACAGTTTGCACACGTTTGTAAGCTTTTATATGAAAATGCCTAAATTATAAACATGTCTCCTTTGGATTAGTTATTTAAATACTAAAAATGAACATAAAATATTAAATTACATGTGTATGGCATATATGTGAAATTGTTACAACGAATACTTCTATAGTAATTGTGTTTTTCTAAAAATAAAATGCTCCTAAGTGGCAATTGTGATTATTTCGTTCCTTGTACATCTACACCTGCTCTTGCCTGGATTCAAATGATTGTTACTTCTAGCAAAACCTTTATTGAAGGTATTTCTGTAAAGGCTGTGTACTAGATTGAATATTATTGTTTGTTTGTGAATTATGTATATCAACAGTGGGGGTTTTTAGTTGAAAATACATAATAAAGAGATTATATTCATGAATGTGCAAAATGTAGTTTGTTTCTCTACAAGGATCTCTTATTGTCTAAGTTTCTCCATACTTGTGTAAGCTTTGTCACAGGGGTGCCTATAATTGAATGACATACGATCTAGTCATCATAAATAGATGTACCAACATGGTGTCCATTGTCATTCATAGTCACATTCAAACATATTGTACAACATACTGTATGTATGACGCTTCTCTCCCAAACATGTAGAGCTCCACCGCCAATAGGGATGCTTTTTCTCTTTGCAAAATAAAATTAAACCTATTATCAAAAGAATGTGGTCTTTAAATATCACATATTTTGAATGCATCAAGGCAGGTATGGGCATCTTCATTGGGCTCAGGAACAAAAACTAGTCTAGAGTATGATATATATGGACACTCATTAAGAATTGCTTGATGTAATGATAAACAAATTCCTTTAATTACTTTCTATATAATCATTGAACATCACAGTACCTAAATTAAGTTGGATTATATTTACAAAATGTAAATACAATTGTTACGTTTTTAGCTGTTTTCATATTTAAATATTTTATTTAATATTATATGTTGGGAAGGCAATAAAAAAGAGCTAGAAGCCTTTGTTATTGAATTAAATAAAAATAGAATGAATATCAAACTAACCTTAGAAGCAGATGAAAGAGAAATACATTTTCTAGATTTAAAGATCATGAAATCGGATAACGGTAAACTTCATACCACTCTATTCAGGAAAGAAACGTCTACAAATACAATATTGGCATGGAAAAGCCAACACCCTAAATCACAAAAATCAAGCATACCACTAGGTCAATATGTAAGACTTCGCCGAAAGTGTGATACAATAGACTAATTCAAATTAAAAGCTTACGAACTAAAAGTAAGACTAAAAAATAGAGGTTATCCGAACAGAATTCTAAAAACAGCATATAAAAAAGCGATAAATATGGATAGAACAGAATTACTGTTCAAAAAACAAACCAAAGAGAAGGAAGAAAAAAATATTAGATGTATTATGTCTTATGGAACAGACAGTGAACAAGTTAAGAATATTATAAAGAAACATTGGCATCATTTAAATGAAGATGAAGCATTAAAAACTATATTATCAGACCATCCTAACATTACATACAGAAGAGGAATAAACTTAGGAGACAGACTGGTAAAAAGCTTCTTCGAAAACAAAAAAGATGTAAAGAGGAACTGGCTTGCAAAGACTAAAGGCCTGTACAGATGTGGAAATTGTAGGGCCTGTCAATACATTAAACCTGAAAATTCCTTCTATCATCCGTATAGTAATAAAGAATTCCCATTAAATTCATTCTATAATTGTTTATCCACACATGTGATATACATAATAGTATACAAATGCAAAAAACTATATGTAGGAAAAACTATAAGACAGATAAGAAGAATAATACTGGAACATGTGTCTTCCATAACCAATGGCTTAGACACTCCAGTCTCCAGGCACATCAGAGTGTATCATCAAGGAGATACTAAATGCCTAGAATTCCATATTATCAATTATAAAAAAGTGTGCATAAGAAACACAGAAACACAGATCAAAGATTGATTTGCAAATGGATCTATTTAATGGGAGCTCAGGGCCCATGGGGTCTGAATGAAGGGTTCACGTTTAGCCCATTTATTTAATTCTCGAAATCCAAAAAGAGTGCAAACGGATTTACTCAATGGGAACTTAGGACCCGTTGAGGTCTAAATGAAGGGTTCACGTTTAGCCCATCTATTTAACACTCGAAATTTAAATTACTAATTCAATAAACAAAAAATTAAGTATAAAAATAAATATATAAAAAAAGAATCTTATGGATATAAAGAAAATAAGAAAAAATAGACTTCCATAATTTGGCCCTCATTCAATTGCGATTTGGCCAATTGAATAGGGGTCTAAATAAGCACATAACATAATTTTTTTAAAGAAGTTTTTAGTTAGCAAGCATCTATCCAAAAGCAAGGTTTTTACTAACTAAAAAAAAAATATGCTATGTGCTTATTTAGACCCCTATTCAATTGGCCAAATCGCAATTGAATGAGGGCCTATGTTTGCAATACAAAATAATACATACATCATTTATTTTTCAATTGATATCCTAAGAGTTAAAAATTGTATCTTCCCAAAAAAAATATATTACTCTATATTTATATAGGATATCCCTTTGATCTTCACAGCTTGTATAGAACATATAATCACATAATATAATTGTCAAACTGCGATTCGTCGTCAATCGCAGTTTGACAATGATGAACTGCGCATGCGCAGAGCGAGGAGTTAGCCGCTCATGCGCACAGCGCGGCGCGAGCCGCGAGCAGATGGGAGAGTGGGGAAGAGGGGGGGGGAGAGGCACAGAGGGAGAGTGGGGAAGAGGCACAGAGGGAGAGTGGGGAAGAGGCACAGAGGGAGAGTGGGGAAGAGACACAGAGGGAGGGGGGAGAGACACAGAGGGATAGGTGGGAAAGAGACACAGGGGAGGTAGAGGAGGGGGAAAAGACACAGAGGAGTGAGAGAAGGGGGAAGATACACATAGGAGGGAAATGGGGGGGAAGAGGGGAACAGACACAGGGGGAAGGGGGAAAGAGGCAAAGGCCAGGGGGGAACAGGCACAAAGGGAGAGGGGGGAAGAGGCACAGAGGGAGAGGGGGAAGAGACACAGGGGGGAGAGATACAGAGGGTGAGGGGGGAAGAGACACAGAGGGAAAGGGGGGAAGAGGTACAGAGAGAGGGGGGAAAGAGGCACAGAGGGGGGAGACACAGAGGAAGGGGTGAAGAGACACAGTGGCGAGAGACACAGAGAGAGGCGGGGAAAGAGGCACAGAGGGAGAGGGGTGGAAGACACAGAGTGGGGAGAGACACAGAGGGTGAGGGGGAAGAGACAGGGAGGAAGAGGCACAGAAAGAGGAGGGAGAAGAGACACAGGGGAGTGAGAGGAGGGGGAAGAGACACAGGGGAGGGAAATAGAGACACGAGGAAGGCGGGAACAGACACAGGGGAGGGTTGGGAGAGACACAGGGGGGGAAGAGATGCATGGGAGGGAGAAGGGGGAAAGAGACACGGGAGGGGTTTAGAGACACGGGAGGGAGAGGGAGGTAAAAACACAGGGGGGCAGGAGATACAAGGGAGGTAGACGAGGCAGAAGGAGACACAAGGGAGGGAGAGGAGGGGGGAAATAAGACACGAGGGAGGAAGTAGACAGAGGGAGAGACTCGCAATGAGCTCCAAAGGGGCTCATTGCAAGGCGCTCATCACAAGGCCAGTAAAGTAGAGGGGGAGAGGCTTACATTGTGTGGCAAACAGCATTGCCAGGCTTCAGTTTTTATTGCCGTCATTTTTGACGGGCAAGTCGCTAGTACACTAATATTTGATATTTCCCTTAGAAGTGGTTTGTACCTTTCCCTCATTATTCCCCCCTTCTTTTTGGTAGGTAAAGACTAGGGTTCAGTAACTTATAGTTAATTTAAAAGAATGGTAAAAGTAACACATCTGAGTCTACCATAGTACCTAACAAATTCCTTCTTTTAGTTAAAAGTAACGTTTAATCGAAAATGGAACAATAAAGTTAATTGAAAAAATAAGTTTGGTCTATTCTAAATCCCGCAATAGTTTAGCTATTCCCGGAAAGGGCTTCAGTGCCAATATATGGAAAGCAAAGCGTCAGACGCGATCACGCCAGAAGTACGTCACTACATTATTAACGTAGTGACGTAAACCAGGAAACAATAAAACGAGATTATGCTCCACATTATAGGAACACCCTGAAAGTGGAAAGCAAAGCGTCGGACGCGATCATGCCAGAAGTACGTCACTGCGTTATTAACGTAGTGACGTAAATCAGGAAACAATAAAGGAGGCTATGCTCCACATAATAGGCAGGCCCTGAAAGGCAGGAACTACTAAGCAAAAATTCCCTAAAAGGCAGAGACTAGATACTATAAAAAGACCCACAAAAATTGGAATGGCCTTACACACTCTAAGAGCCTTGAAAAAGATAGTGCTGTAACTATCGAAACCGGTCGGCTATTTTTTATTTATTTATTTATTTATGGCAGAAGTGACATCTACTAATCTTCCTCTACTTCCTGTTGTTTTTGGAGCATAATGGAGTGTACTGGATCCGAGAGGTAAGATTATGGGGAGTAGGAAATATTCCTTCTATGAACTAGCAAGCGCATCTAGCGCTATGCAATGGTGTACTGTTCACCATCCTTCTATACTCCTACCATATCTTCTTAACAGTACAACAAGAGATGTTAACTGCCTGTATTTTATCTATCATATTTGTATATAGAGTGTAAACTATCTCCTTTTTTCTTTTTTCTATAAAGCTATAACCCCTTTGTTTTTAGTATAGTCCTATGATTGTTTAAACAGAAGTATGAGGACTCTCCTATAAGGATATACAGGTATATAAGTAATGCTGAGCGTTACTTACCTTGTAGTCCTCTTACATTCATAATATCTATGTTTATTTGAGTTACATATCTGTAATGTCACCCTAGTAATTCCTACTAAAAAAAAAATGTTATTTTATTATTTTTATTTTTTATATTATATGTTGTTTTATATTTATTGATTTAATATTGATTGTTAGTACATTGACATTTCAAAGAAGTCTATGATACCTTATTTAATTATGACTGATTATTTAATGCTGCTTAAAAGTTTAAATAGCGTTTTTTTTTTAATTCTGTGCCTCCTATAACTTGAAGATCTACTGAAACATCCAAATCTATATATGATTTATCTCATCACAGAGCATCTGATTTGGACACTGAGGACTTTCTTCATCCTTACTACTAGTATTGATATTTAAATGTAATGCCTAAGGCTTTCAAATTTGATATTACTTCCACCATGACTAACTTTAATAACTTGAAAAATGATGCAAAATGATTGTGCTCTGTTAAACAAAAAAAAACAAATTAACAATAATGAAAGCTGGAATGCAGTGAAATGACTACATAACTAAACAAAAAGAGCAAATAACATAATTGTAGTTTGGAAGCAAGGAAATAAGCTGGTTTACAGGAAAAGGAATAAAACTGTCAGGTTACATTCTAATAAAGTAAAGAATACAAATAAATGCCTTAGGCCATTGTCAGGATAAATAACTTGAACCATAGCATTACATACCATCAGAGTGTGTGAACACTGTAATTACTTTTCTAATGTTAGACAGCTTGTTTTCAGATTAACTAAATGTAATATAATATAATAATTCCAGGAATTGTGAACTATATGATCTAATACAATCTCTAATTGTATAAACATTTTATATAAGGAATTCAGAAATATAATTGAAACAAAAGACCCATATGCCGATAAGTTTGATTAATGCAAATTATCAAGCGTTTTAAACAAAATATGGTCATTAGTTTGAATGATTATTCAGCAACTCATATCCAAGTACATCAAATACAATAACACTTAAAATATTTAATATCATTAGCACCTGAAATACTTACAATTCCATCATTCTTGTTTCATTAAGTGTTCAGAAAACACTTTAGAGTCCTGAAAAAACACAATTTTTATGATGTAGTATAGGTCCTGTGTTCTCCCAATTCATTAAGTGGCAAAGTGTCTAGTTCTATGAGAACGATAATCAGATCCTTCAATTTGCTTCAATTTCAGGAGCCAGTGCCAGGTGTCTATGAAAGTCAATATAATTATTAAGCAAAAATAAATGGTTCAGGGTGGAATATTTAATAGAGCTACAAAGTAGTGCAATTGCTCATTATGGTTGTCTCTCATGAGTCAGAAGATGTTAAAGGACCACTGTACAATGAAAAACAAATATATGTTTGAAATCATTAAATCTGACATAATTAAGCAGCAAAAAGTCATACAGCTAATTTTTAAATAGAAAACAAAAATTGTTTCCCTGTTACATTGGTGGAAGTTGTATGTGTGACAAGGACATTTACATTTCTGGTGAACTGTGGTTACAATAAATCATACAAGTTCTCTGCTTCAAGGCCAGTGAGGGGGGAGGGGTCATGTCAATTCAGTTCTATCCAGTTATCAAACAAATGCTCTAGACATTTGCTTGTTTCATCATCCACCACCCCTCTCTCTGCTGATAACTACAAACTGACACCCAGATCATTCAGCTCTCAGGATGTGATGTAACAATCACACTATGGATTCCTGTTCTTACAAAATAAATAAAAAAATTCCCAAAAATGTTTTATGTTCATGGCACTATAAATTTATGCTAAACATTTACATCTAAGTCCTTAATTTTCAAAGCAAACCTAATTTTTATTCTTCATTACAACACCATTTAATCCTAAACTCCTCTTTTCAACCTTCAACTCCCACTTACCTCCCTCCTCGCTGCCCAACTTTATAGCAGAAGACCTTGCAAACCACTTCAAAAGTGAAATAGACGCAATTAGACATTGCCACTCTACACATCACCCGACAGACTCGTTATATTCACCCTTCTCTCCTCCCACAGACACCCTCGGCTTCTTCACACAGATTACATATGAGATGAGATAACCAAATCAGTGTCTTCTCACCTGACTACCTGGCCCTTGATCCCATTCTCTGGTACTGGTATATTTCTCTCCTACTTCAGGCAGGCCCCTGTCATACTTATTCTAAAGGATCCCTTGATCTTACATTTCTTTCTAACCATTGTCCCATTTATCTATGCCCTTTAGCCTAACCTTGACTAGTCTATGACCTTCTTACTACTTTCTTAACAAACAGCTCTTTACTCAACCCACAACAATTTGACTCAACTGAGACTGCTGTCACCAAGGTAACAAATGACCTAGTGACTGCTAAGTCTAGGGCACACATCTTACCAATACTTCTTGATCTCTCTGCTGTTTTTGACACAGCTAACCAGTCACTCCTTCTCATTATGCCTCTGTGGCACAACAATATCATTGTTTGAGTGCTATGCCTCTAATCGTTCCTTCAGCTTCTCCTACCACGTCACCTTCTCCCTTACACTATAATTTCTATTGGGGTGCCTATAATTGAATGACATACGATCTAGTCATCATAAATAGATGTACCAACATGGTGTCCATTGTCATTCATAGTCACATTCAAACATATTGTACAACATACTGTATGTATGACGCTTCTCTCCCAAACATGTAGAGCTCCACCGCCAATAGGGATGCTTTTTCTCTTTGCAAAATAAAATTAAACCTATTATCAAAAGAATGTGGTCTTTAAATATCACATATTTTGAATGCATCAAGGCAGGTATGGGCATCTTCATTGGGCTCAGGAACAAAAACTAGTCTAGAGTATGATATATATGGACACTCATTAAGAATTGCTTGATGTAATGATAAACAAATTCCTTTAATTACTTTCTATATAATCATTGAACATCACAGTACCTAAATTAAGTTGGATTATATTTACAAAATGTAAATACAATTGTTACGTTTTTAGCTGTTTTCATATTTAAATATTTTATTTAATATTATATGTTGGGAAGGCAATAAAAAAGAGCTAGAAGCCTTTGTTATTGAATTAAATAAAAATAGAATGAATATCAAACTAACCTTAGAAGCAGATGAAAGAGAAATACATTTTCTAGATTTAAAGATCATGAAATCGGATAACGGTAAACTTCATACCACTCTATTCAGGAAAGAAACGTCTACAAATACAATATTGGCATGGAAAAGCCAACACCCTAAATCACAAAAATCAAGCATACCACTAGGTCAATATGTAAGACTTCGCCGAAAGTGTGATACAATAGACTAATTCAAATTAAAAGCTTACGAACTAAAAGTAAGACTAAAAAATAGAGGTTATCCGAACAGAATTCTAAAAACAGCATATAAAAAAGCGATAAATATGGATAGAACAGAATTACTGTTCAAAAAACAAACCAAAGAGAAGGAAGAAAAAAATATTAGATGTATTATGTCTTATGGAACAGACAGTGAACAAGTTAAGAATATTATAAAGAAACATTGGCATCATTTAAATGAAGATGAAGCGTTAAAAACTATATTATCAGACCATCCTAACATTACATACAGAAGAGGAATAAACTTAGGAGACAGACTGGTAAAAAGCTTCTTCGAAAACAAAAAAGATGTAAAGAGGAACTGGCTTGCAAAGACTAAAGGCCTGTACAGATGTGGAAATTGTAGGGCCTGTCAATACATTAAACCTGAAAATTCCTTCTATCATCCGTATAGTAATAAAGAATTCCCATTAAATTCATTCTATAATTGTTTATCCACACATGTGATATACATAATAGTATACAAATGCAAAAAACTATATGTAGGAAAAACTATAAGACAGATAAGAAGAATAATACTGGAACATGTGTCTTCCATAACCAATGGCTTAGACACTCCAGTCTCCAGGCACATCAGAGTGTATCATCAAGGAGATACTAAATGCCTAGAATTCCATATTATCAATTATAAAAAAGTGTGCATAAGAAACACAGAAACACAGATCAAAGATTGATTTGCAAATGGATCTAATTAATGGGAGCTCAGGGCCCATGGGGTCTGAATGAAGGGTTCACGTTTAGCCCATTTATTTAATTCTCGAAATCCAAAAAGAGTGCAAACGGATTTACTCAATGGGAACTTAGGACCCGTTGAGGTCTAAATGAAGGGTTCACGTTTAGCCCATCTATTTAACACTCGAAATTTAAATTACTAATTCAATAAACAAAAAATTAAGTATAAAAATAAATATATAAAAAAAGAATCTTATGGATATAAAGAAAATAAGAAAAAATAGACTTCCATAATTTGGCCCTCATTCAATTGCGATTTGGCCAATTGAATAGGGGTCTAAATAAGCACATAACATAATTTTTTTAAAGAAGTTTTTAGTTAGCAAGCATCTATCCAAAAGCAAGGTTTTTACTAACTAAAAAAAAAATATGCTATGTGCTTATTTAGACCCCTATTCAATTGGCCAAATCGCAATTGAATGAGGGCCTATGTTTGCAATACAAAATAATACATACATCATTTATTTTTCAATTGATATCCTAAGAGTTAAAAATTGTATCTTCCCAAAAAAAATATATTACTCTATATTTATATAGGATATCCCTTTGATCTTCACAGCTTGTATAGAACATATAATCACATAATATAATTGTCAAACTGCGATTCGTCGTCAATCGCAGTTTGACAATGATGAACTGCGCATGCGCAGAGCGAGGAGTTAGCCGCTCATGCGCACAGCGCGGCGCGAGCCGCGAGCAGATGGGAGAGTGGGGAAGAGGGGGGGGGAGAGGCACAGAGGGAGAGTGGGGAAGAGGCACAGAGGGAGAGTGGGGAAGAGACACAGAGGGAGAGTGGGGAAGAGACACAGAGGGAGGGGGGAGAGACACAGAGGGATAGGTGGGAAAGAGACACAGGGGAGGTAGAGGAGGGGGAAAAGACACAGAGGAGTGAGAGAAGGGGGAAGATACACATAGGAGGGAAATGGGGGGGAAGAGGGGAACAGACACAGGGGGAAGGGGGAAAGAGGCAAAGGCCAGGGGGGAACAGGCACAAAGGGAGAGGGGGGAAGAGGCACAGAGGGAGAGGGGGAAGAGACACAGGGGGGAGAGATACAGAGGGTGAGGGGGGAAGAGACACAGAGGGAAAGGGGGGAAGAGGTACAGAGAGAGGGGGGAAAGAGGCACAGAGGGGGGAGACACAGAGGAAGGGGTGAAGAGACACAGTGGCGAGAGACACAGAGAGAGGCGGGGAAAGAGGCACAGAGGGAGAGGGGTGGAAGACACAGAGTGGGGAGAGACACAGAGGGTGAGGGGGAAGAGACAGGGAGGAAGAGGCACAGAAAGAGGAGGGAGAAGAGACACAGGGGAGGGAGAGGAGGGGGAAGAGACACAGGGGAGGGAAATAGAGACACGAGGAAGGCGGGAACAGACACAGGGGAGGGTTGGGAGAGACACAGGGGGGGAAGAGATGCATGGGAGGGAGAAGGGGGAAAGAGACACGGGAGGGGTTTAGAGACACGGGAGGGAGAGGGAGGTAAAAACACAGGGGGGCAGGAGATACAAGGGAGGTAGACGAGGCAGAAGGAGACACAAGGGAGGGAGAGGAGGGGGGAAATAAGACACGAGGGAGGAAGTAGACAGAGGGAGAGACTCGCAATGAGCTCCAAAGGGGCTCATTGCAAGGCGCTCATCACAAGGCCAGTAAAGTAGAGGGGGAGAGGCTTACATTGTGTGGCAAACAGCATTGCCAGGCTTCAGTTTTTATTGCCGTCATTTTTGACGGGCAAGTCGCTAGTACACTAATATTTGATATTTCCCTTAGAAGTGGTTTGTACCTTTCCCTCATTATTCCCCCCTTCTTTTTGGTAGGTAAAGACTAGGGTTCAGTAACTTATAGTTAATTTAAAAGAATGGTAAAAGTAACACATCTGAGTCTACCATAGTACCTAACAAATTCCTTCTTTTAGTTAAAAGTAACGTTTAATCGAAAATGGAACAATAAAGTTAATTGAAAAAATAAGTTTGGTCTATTCTAAATCCCGCAATAGTTTAGCTATTCCCGGAAAGGGCTTCAGTGCCAATATATGGAAAGCAAAGCGTCAGACGCGATCACGCCAGAAGTACGTCACTACATTATTAACGTAGTGACGTAAACCAGGAAACAATAAAACGAGATTATGCTCCACATTATAGGAACACCCTGAAAGTGGAAAGCAAAGCGTCGGACGCGATCATGCCAGAAGTACGTCACTGCGTTATTAACGTAGTGACGTAAATCAGGAAACAATAAAGGAGGCTATGCTCCACATAATAGGCAGGCCCTGAAAGGCAGGAACTACTAAGCAAAAATTCCCTAAAAGGCAGAGACTAGATACTATAAAAAGACCCACAAAAATTGGAATGGCCTTACACACTCTAAGAGCCTTGAAAAAGATAGTGCTGTAACTATCGAAACCGGTCGGCTATTTTTTATTTATTTATTTATTTATGGCAGAAGTGACATCTACTAATCTTCCTCTACTTCCTGTTGTTTTTGGAGCATAATGGAGTGTACTGGATCCGAGAGGTAAGATTATGGGGAGTAGGAAATATTCCTTCTATGAACTAGCAAGCGCATCTAGCGCTATGCAATGGTGTACTGTTCACCATCCTTCTATACTCCTACCATATCTTCTTAACAGTACAACAAGAGATGTTAACTGCCTGTATTTTATCTATCATATTTGTATATAGAGTGTAAACTATCTCCTTTTTTCTTTTTTCTATAAAGCTATAACCCCTTTGTTTTTAGTATAGTCCTATGATTGTTTAAACAGAAGTATGAGGACTCTCCTATAAGGATATACAGGTATATAAGTAATGCTGAGCGTTACTTACCTTGTAGTCCTCTTACATTCATAATATCTATGTTTATTTGAGTTACATATCTGTAATGTCACCCTAGTAATTCCTACTAAAAAAAAAATGTTATTTTATTATTTTTATTTTTTATATTATATGTTGTTTTATATTTATTGATTTAATATTGATTGTTAGTACATTGACATTTCAAAGAAGTCTATGATACCTTATTTAATTATGACTGATTATTTAATGCTGCTTAAAAGTTTAAATAGCGTTTTTTTTTTATTCTGTGCCTCCTATAACTTGAAGATCTACTGAAACATCCAAATCTATATATGATTTATCTCATCACAGAGCATCTGATTTGGACACTGAGGACTTTCTTCATCCTTACTACTAGTATTGATATTTAAATGTAATGCCTAAGGCTTTCAAATTTGATATTACTTCCACCATGACTAACTTTAATAACTTGAAAAATGATGCAAAATGATTGTGCTCTGTTAAACAAAAAAAAACAAATTAACAATAATGAAAGCTGGAATGCAGTGAAATGACTACATAACTAAACAAAAAGAGCAAATAACATAATTGTAGTTTGGAAGCAAGGAAATAAGCTGGTTTACAGGAAAAGGAATAAAACTGTCAGGTTACATTCTAATAAAGTAAAGAATACAAATAAATGCCTTAGGCCATTGTCAGGATAAATAACTTGAACCATAGCATTACATACCATCAGAGTGTGTGAACACTGTAATTACTTTTCTAATGTTAGACAGCTTGTTTTCAGATTAACTAAATGTAATATAATATAATAATTCCAGGAATTGTGAACTATATGATCTAATACAATCTCTAATTGTATAAACATTTTATATAAGGAATTCAGAAATATAATTGAAACAAAAGACCCATATGCCGATAAGTTTGATTAATGCAAATTATCAAGCGTTTTAAACAAAATATGGTCATTAGTTTGAATGATTATTCAGCAACTCATATCCAAGTACATCAAATACAATAACACTTAAAATATTTAATATCATTAGCACCTGAAATACTTACAATTCCATCATTCTTGTTTCATTAAGTGTTCAGAAAACACTTTAGAGTCCTGAAAAAACACAATTTTTATGATGTAGTATAGGTCCTGTGTTCTCCCAATTCATTAAGTGGCAAAGTGTCTAGTTCTATGAGAACGATAATCAGATCCTTCAATTTGCTTCAATTTCAGGAGCCAGTGCCAGGTGTCTATGAAAGTCAATATAATTATTAAGCAAAAATAAATGGTTCAGGGTGGAATATTTAATAGAGCTACAAAGTAGTGCAATTGCTCATTATGGTTGTCTCTCATGAGTCAGAAGATGTTAAAGGACCACTGTACAATGAAAAACAAATATATGTTTGAAATCATTAAATCTGACATAATTAAGCAGCAAAAAGTCATACAGCTAATTTTTAAATAGAAAACAAAAATTGTTTCCCTGTTACATTGGTGGAAGTTGTATGTGTGACAAGGACATTTACATTTCTGGTGAACTGTGGTTACAATAAATCATACAAGTTCTCTGCTTCAAGGCCAGTGAGGGGGGAGGGGTCATGTCAATTCAGTTCTATCCAGTTATCAAACAAATGCTCTAGACATTTGCTTGTTTCATCATCCACCACCCCTCTCTCTGCTGATAACTACAAACTGACACCCAGATCATTCAGCTCTCAGGATGTGATGTAACAATCACACTATGGATTCCTGTTCTTACAAAATAAATAAAAAAATTCCCAAAAATGTTTTATGTTCATGGCACTATAAATTTATGCTAAACATTTACATCTAAGTCCTTAATTTTCAAAGCAAACCTAATTTTTATTCTTCATTACAACACCATTTAATCCTAAACTCCTCTTTTCAACCTTCAACTCCCACTTACCTCCCTCCTCGCTGCCCAACTTTATAGCAGAAGACCTTGCAAACCACTTCAAAAGTGAAATAGACGCAATTAGACATTGCCACTCTACACATCACCCGACAGACTCGTTATATTCACCCTTCTCTCCTCCCACAGACACCCTCGGCTTCTTCACACAGATTACATATGAGATGAGATAACCAAATCAGTGTCTTCTCACCTGACTACCTGGCCCTTGATCCCATTCTCTGGTACTGGTATATTTCTCTCCTACTTCAGGCAGGCCCCTGTCATACTTATTCTAAAGGATCCCTTGATCTTACATTTCTTTCTAACCATTGTCCCATTTATCTATGCCCTTTAGCCTAACCTTGACTAGTCTATGACCTTCTTACTACTTTCTTAACAAACAGCTCTTTACTCAACCCACAACAATTTGACTCAACTGAGACTGCTGTCACCAAGGTAACAAATGACCTAGTGACTGCTAAGTCTAGGGCACACATCTTACCAATACTTCTTGATCTCTCTGCTGTTTTTGACACAGCTAACCAGTCACTCCTTCTCATTATGCCTCTGTGGCACAACAATATCATTGTTTGAGTGCTATGCCTCTAATCGTTCCTTCAGCTTCTCCTACCACGTCACCTTCTCCCTTACACTATAATTTCTATTGGGGTGCCTATAATTGAATGACATACGATCTAGTCATCATAAATAGATGTACCAACATGGTGTCCATTGTCATTCATAGTCACATTCAAACATATTGTACAACATACTGTATGTATGACGCTTCTCTCCCAAACATGTAGAGCTCCACCGCCAATAGGGATGCTTTTTCTCTTTGCAAAATAAAATTAAACCTATTATCAAAAGAATGTGGTCTTTAAATATCACATATTTTGAATGCATCAAGGCAGGTATGGGCATCTTCATTGGGCTCAGGAACAAAAACTAGTCTAGAGTATGATATATATGGACACTCATTAAGAATTGCTTGATGTAATGATAAACAAATTCCTTTAATTACTTTCTATATAATCATTGAACATCACAGTACCTAAATTAAGTTGGATTATATTTACAAAATGTAAATACAATTGTTACGTTTTTAGCTGTTTTCATATTTAAATATTTTATTTAATATTATATGTTGGGAAGGCAATAAAAAAGAGCTAGAAGCCTTTGTTATTGAATTAAATAAAAATAGAATGAATATCAAACTAACCTTAGAAGCAGATGAAAGAGAAATACATTTTCTAGATTTAAAGATCATGAAATCGGATAACGGTAAACTTCATACCACTCTATTCAGGAAAGAAACGTCTACAAATACAATATTGGCATGGAAAAGCCAACACCCTAAATCACAAAAATCAAGCATACCACTAGGTCAATATGTAAGACTTCGCCGAAAGTGTGATACAATAGACTAATTCAAATTAAAAGCTTACGAACTAAAAGTAAGACTAAAAAATAGAGGTTATCCGAACAGAATTCTAAAAACAGCATATAAAAAAGCGATAAATATGGATAGAACAGAATTACTGTTCAAAAAACAAACCAAAGAGAAGGAAGAAAAAAATATTAGATGTATTATGTCTTATGGAACAGACAGTGAACAAGTTAAGAATATTATAAAGAAACATTGGCATCATTTAAATGAAGATGAAGCGTTAAAAACTATATTATCAGACCATCCTAACATTACATACAGAAGAGGAATAAACTTAGGAGACAGACTGGTAAAAAGCTTCTTCGAAAACAAAAAAGATGTAAAGAGGAACTGGCTTGCAAAGACTAAAGGCCTGTACAGATGTGGAAATTGTAGGGCCTGTCAATACATTAAACCTGAAAATTCCTTCTATCATCCGTATAGTAATAAAGAATTCCCATTAAATTCATTCTATAATTGTTTATCCACACATGTGATATACATAATAGTATACAAATGCAAAAAACTATATGTAGGAAAAACTATAAGACAGATAAGAAGAATAATACTGGAACATGTGTCTTCCATAACCAATGGCTTAGACACTCCAGTCTCCAGGCACATCAGAGTGTATCATCAAGGAGATACTAAATGCCTAGAATTCCATATTATCAATTATAAAAAAGTGTGCATAAGAAACACAGAAACACAGATCAAAGATTGATTTGCAAATGGATCTAATTAATGGGAGCTCAGGGCCCATGGGGTCTGAATGAAGGGTTCACGTTTAGCCCATTTATTTAATTCTCGAAATCCAAAAAGAGTGCAAACGGATTTACTCAATGGGAACTTAGGACCCGTTGAGGTCTAAATGAAGGGTTCACGTTTAGCCCATCTATTTAACACTCGAAATTTAAATTACTAATTCAATAAACAAAAAATTAAGTATAAAAATAAATATATAAAAAAAGAATCTTATGGATATAAAGAAAATAAGAAAAAATAGACTTCCATAATTTGGCCCTCATTCAATTGCGATTTGGCCAATTGAATAGAGGTCTAAATAAGCACATAACATAATTTTTTTAAAGAAGTTTTTAGTTAGCAAGCATCTATCCAAAAGCAAGGTTTTTACTAACTAAAAAAAAAAATATGCTATGTGCTTATTTAGACCCCTATTCAATTGGCCAAATCGCAATTGAATGAGGGCCTATGTTTGCAATACAAAATAATACATACATCATTTATTTTTCAATTGATATCCTAAGAGTTAAAAATTGTATCTTCCCAAAAAAAATATATTACTCTATATTTATATAGGATATCCCTTTGATCTTCACAGCTTGTATAGAACATATAATCACATAATATAATTGTCAAACTGCGATTCGTCGTCAATCGCAGTTTGACAATGATGAACTGCGCATGCGCAGAGCGAGGAGTTAGCCGCTCATGCGCACAGCGCGGCGCGAGCCGCGAGCAGATGGGAGAGTGGGGAAGAGGGGGGGGGAGAGGCACAGAGGGAGAGTGGGGAAGAGGCACAGAGGGAGAGTGGGGAAGAGGCACAGAGGGAGAGTGGGGAAGAGACACAGAGGGAGGGGGGAGAGACACAGAGGGATAGGTGGGAAAGAGACACAGGGGAGGTAGAGGAGGGGGAAAAGACACACAGGAGTGAGAGAAGGGGGAAGATACACATAGGAGGGAAATGGGGGGGAAGAGGGGAACAGACACAGGGGGAAGGGGGGAAAGAGGCAAAGGCCAGGGGGGAACAGGCACAAAGGGAGAGGGGGGAAGAGGCACAGAGGGAGAGGGGGAAGAGACACAGGGGGGAGAGATACAGAGGGTGAGGGGGGAAGAGACACAGAGGGAAAGGGGGGAAGAGGTACAGAGAGAGGGGGGAAAGAGGCACAGAGAGGGGAGACACAGAGGAAGGGGTGAAGAGACACAGTGGCGAGAGACACAGAGAGAGGCGGGGAAAGAGGCACAGAGGGAGAGGGGTGGAAGACACAGAGTGGGGAGAGACACAGAGGGTGAGGGGGAAGAGACAGGGAGGAAGAGGCACAGAAAGAGGAGGGAGAAGAGACACAGGGGAGTGAGAGGAGGGGGAAGAGACACAGGGGAGGGAAATAGAGACACGAGGAAGGCGGGAACAGACACAGGGGAGGGTTGGGAGAGACACCGGGGGGGAAGAGATGCATGGGAGGGAGAAGGGGGAAAGAGACACGGGAGGGGTTTAGAGACACGGGAGGGAGAGGGAGGTAAAAACACAGGGGGGCAGGAGATACAAGGGAGGTAGACGAGGCAGAAGGAGACACAAGGGAGGGAGAGGAGGGGGGAAATAAGACACGAGGGAGGAAGTAGACAGAGGGAGAGACTCGCAATGAGCTCCAAAGGGGCTCATTGCAAGGCGCTCATCACAAGGCCAGTAAAGTAGAGGGGGAGAGGCTTACATTGTGTGGCAAACAGCATTGCCAGGCTTCAGTTTTTATTGCCGTCATTTTTGACGGGCAAGTCGCTAGTACACTAATATTTGATATTTCCCTTAGAAGTGGTTTGTACCTTTCCCTCATTATTCCCCCCTTCTTTTTGGTAGGTAAAGACTAGGGTTCAGTAACTTATAGTTAATTTAAAAGAATGGTAAAAGTAACACATCTGAGTCTACCATAGTACCTAACAAATTCCTTCTTTTAATTAAAAGTAACGTTTAATCGAAAATGGAACAATAAAGTTAATTGAAAAAATAAGTTTGGTCTATTCTAAATCCCGCAATAGTTTAGCTATTCCCGGAAAGGGCTTCAGTGCCAATATATGGAAAGCAAAGCGTCAGACGCGATCACGCCAGAAGTACGTCACTACATTATTAACGTAGTGACGTAAACCAGGAAACAATAAAAGGAGATTATGCTCCACATTATAGGAACACCCTGAAAGTGGAAAGCAAAGCGTCGGACGCGATCATGCCAGAAGTACGTCACTGCGTTATTAACGTAGTGACGTAAATCAGGAAACAATAAAGGAGGCTATGCTCCACATAATAGGCAGGCCCTGAAAGGCAGGAACTACTAAGCAAAAATTCCCTAAAAGGCAGAGACTAGATACTATAAAAAGACCCACAAAAATTGGAATGGCCTTACACACTCTAAGAGCCTTGAAAAAGATAGTGCTGTAACTATCGAAACCGGTCGGCTATTTTTTATTTATTTATTTATTTATGGCAGAAGTGACATCTACTAATCTTCCTCTACTTCCTGTTGTTTTTGGAGCATAATGGAGTGTACTGGATCCGAGAGGTAAGATTATGGGGAGTAGGAAATATTCCTTCTATGAACTAGCAAGCGCATCTAGCGCTATGCAATGGTGTACTGTTCACCATCCTTCTATACTCCTACCATATCTTCTTAACAGTACAACAAGAGATGTTAACTGCCTGTATTTTATCTATCATATTTGTATATAGAGTGTAAACTATCTCCTTTTTTCTTTTTTCTATAAAGCTATAACCCCTTTGTTTTTAGTATAGTCCTATGATTGTTTAAACAGAAGTATGAGGACTCTCCTATAAGGATATACAGGTATATAAGTAATGCTGAGCGTTACTTACCTTGTAGTCCTCTTACATTCATAATATCTATGTTTATTTGAGTTACATATCTGTAATGTCACCCTAGTAATTCCTACTAAAAAAAAAATGTTATTTTATTATTTTTATTTTTTATATTATATGTTGTTTTATATTTATTGATTTAATATTGATTGTTAGTACATTGACATTTCAAAGAAGTCTATGATACCTTATTTAATTATGACTGATTATTTAATGCTGCTTAAAAGTTTAAATAGCGTTTTTTTTTTATTCTGTGCCTCCTATAACTTGAAGATCTACTGAAACATCCAAATCTATATATGATTTATCTCATCACAGAGCATCTGATTTGGACACTGAGGACTTTCTTCATCCTTACTACTAGTATTGATATTTAAATGTAATGCCTAAGGCTTTCAAATTTGATATTACTTCCACCATGACTAACTTTAATAACTTGAAAAATGATGCAAAATGATTGTGCTCTGTTAAACAAAAAAAAACAAATTAACAATAATGAAAGCTGGAATGCAGTGAAATGACTACATAACTAAACAAAAAGAGCAAATAACATAATTGTAGTTTGGAAGCAAGGAAATAAGCTGGTTTACAGGAAAAGGAATAAAACTGTCAGGTTACATTCTAATAAAGTAAAGAATACAAATAAATGCCTTAGGCCATTGTCAGGATAAATAACTTGAACCATAGCATTACATACCATCAGAGTGTGTGAACACTGTAATTACTTTTCTAATGTTAGACAGCTTGTTTTCAGATTAACTAAATGTAATATAATATAATAATTCCAGGAATTGTGAATTATATGATCTAATACAATCTCTAATTGTATAAACATTTTATATAAGGAATTCAGAAATATAATTGAAACAAAAGACCCATATGCCGATAAGTTTGATTAATGCAAATTATCAAGCGTTTTAAACAAAATATGGTCATTAGTTTGAATGATTATTCAGCAACTCATATCCAAGTACATCAAATACAATAACACTTAAAATATTTAATATCATTAGCACCTGAAATACTTACAATTCCATCATTCTTGTTTCATTAAGTGTTCAGAAAACACTTTAGAGTCCTGAAAAAACACAATTTTTATGATGTAGTATAGGTCCTGTGTTCTCCCAATTCATTAAGTGGCAAAGTGTCTAGTTCTATGAGAACGATAATCAGATCCTTCAATTTGCTTCAATTTCAGGAGCCAGTGCCAGGTGTCTATGAAAGTCAATATAATTATTAAGCAAAAATAAATGGTTCAGGGTGGAATATTTAATAGAGCTACAAAGTAGTGCAATTGCTCATTATGGTTGTCTCTCATGAGTCAGAAGATGTTAAAGGACCACTGTACAATGAAAAACAAATATATGTTTGAAATCATTAAATCTGACATAATTAAGCAGCAAAAAGTCATACAGCTAATTTTTAAATAGAAAACAAAAATTGTTTCCCTGTTACATTGGTGGAAGTTGTATGTGTGACAAGGACATTTACATTTCTGGTGAACTGTGGTTACAATAAATCATACAAGTTCTCTGCTTCAAGGCCAGTGAGGGGGGAGGGGTCATGTCAATTCAGTTCTATCCAGTTATCAAACAAATGCTCTAGACATTTGCTTGTTTCATCATCCACCACCCCTCTCTCTGCTGATAACTACAAACTGACACCCAGATCATTCAGCTCTCAGGATGTGATGTAACAATCACACTATGGATTCCTGTTCTTACAAAATAAATAAAAAAATTCCCAAAAATGTTTTATGTTCATGGCACTATAAATTTATGCTAAACATTTACATCTAAGTCCTTAATTTTCAAAGCAAACCTAATTTTTATTCTTCATTACAACACCATTTAATCCTAAACTCCTCTTTTCAACCTTCAACTCCCACTTACCTCCCTCCTCGCTGCCCAACTTTATAGCAGAAGACCTTGCAAACCACTTCAAAAGTGAAATAGACGCAATTAGACATTGCCACTCTACACATCACCCGACAGACTCGTTATATTCACCCTTCTCTCCTCCCACAGACACCCTCGGCTTCTTCACACAGATTACATATGAGATGAGATAACCAAATCAGTGTCTTCTCACCTGACTACCTGGCCCTTGATCCCATTCTCTGGTACTGGTATATTTCTCTCCTACTTCAGGCAGGCCCCTGTCATACTTATTCTAAAGGATCCCTTGATCTTACATTTCTTTCTAACCATTGTCCCATTTATCTATGCCCTTTAGCCTAACCTTGACTAGTCTATGACCTTCTTACTACTTTCTTAACAAACAGCTCTTTACTCAACCCACAACAATTTGACTCAACTGAGACTGCTGTCACCAAGGTAACAAATGACCTAGTGACTGCTAAGTCTAGGGCACACATCTTACCAATACTTCTTGATCTCTCTGCTGTTTTTGACACAGCTAACCAGTCACTCCTTCTCATTATGCCTCTGTGGCACAACAATATCATTGTTTGAGTGCTATGCCTCTAATCGTTCCTTCAGCTTCTCCTACCACGTCACCTTCTCCCTTACACTATAATTTCTATTGGAGTACCCTAAGGCTCTGTGTTGGGTCCATAGCTTTTCTCTCTTTACACTTCCTCTCTTGGCAAAGTATGGGTTTCAAGGACATCTTTATGCTGACGATAACCAAATCTATATCTTCTCTCCAGACCTATGCCTCACTCTACTAATTTTAGGGCTGGAAAAAGTAGAGAGAAGGATAACAAAATGAATAAGGGGAAAAGAGGGACTAAGCAATGAAGAAAGGCTAACCCAATTAAACATACTTTCTCTAGGAAAAGGGCATCAGACAAGATATGGTTAATTAATATAAACACATCCAGGGTCCATTTGTCAAGTGAACTTTTTGTGCCAAGATGTTTTAACCTGACAAGAGGACATCTCCCAAGGTTAGTAGAAAAATATTGCACTTTAATCAAAAAAGAGGGTTCTTTACATGAAGGGTAGTTAAACTGTGGAATGCTTTACCAAAGGAGGTTCTGACAGCACATTCAATAGTCTTCTTTAAAAGGAGTTATGTATATTGTTGAATACAAATGGCATTCAGGGTTATCCTGGGTAACTAAAGAAGGAGGAAATTTGATAGAGAGTAATCCAGGAAGGAATTTTTTTTCCACTTTGAGACATTTGGCAATGTTTTTTTTCTGTTGGCCTTCTTCTGGATCAATTAACAATTAAGCCACATATTACAGGAATCAGAGGGGATCTAAAAAGGTTGAGCTTGATGGACTAAAAGACAGAGCTGTTATTACTCCCCCTGCCTTCTCCACCTCTATACCTGAAATCTGTCTTATCAAACACAAGACAAAATTCACCCCCATGTCTCAATTTACATATCTTGGTATCACAAAGAGACCTCTCCTTCATTGGCCACATTCTATCACTAACAAAATCCTGTTGTCTCCACTTATGTAACATGTGTCCCTTCCTCACCCAAGACCTAAGACATTAATCCACACTCTCATAATGCTCCCCATTTTCTCAAGAATACTATTCAAAACCCTAAGCCTCACTTATAGTCCACAAAAACAACGTACCTCCGTTCATCTCAACTCTTGTAACCAGACATTCACCCATCCAACCTTTCTACTCTCTTTCTCTCACATACTAACCTGTACGAACTTCTTAAGATCGAACCCCATTCTCTAACCATCGCTCTATATGACCCCTCCCTAGTCTTCAAATATTCAAATGTTCTCTGAAAACACACCTGTTCAGATAAGTATACTTCCTTAACTCAGTCATGCAAGGTTACACTTTCTGGTTATTATACTTCTCCCTCATAACATTTGCACATTGATCCATACATTATTCCTCTTACCTCATGTTTCTATACCCTATTACCTATAGATTATAAGCTCTCCCAAAAACCTGCGGGGCTCTCATCTCGGCATGTAACACTATATATGTACACATGTGTTGTATTGTCTTATCTGCCTTCTAATGTATGTAAATGTCTGACCATTGTTTATTATATCCCTAGTGCTAAGGAAACTCATGGTGCTCTAAAAAAATAATATAATGTAGCAATAATCTTATATCATTAATTATTGTGCACTTTCCATAAAGTGTCCATAAATCATGACTAAAATATGGAGTTCTGCAAGAGGAAAACAAACAGAGTAGTATCTTCTTAAACACTGCAAATAGTTAAATTTCTACCAGTATTTTTTGGCGAAGGGACAAGTAAAATCTTATATAGATGTACAGTGGAGGAATTCAAGAGTAGAACTTCAAAAAGTCTAACTTAAATATAGGACCATAGGGAGTTTTTTAACAACTATCAAGTATGCTCTTAAAAGAGAGAACTAAGTACTCCTAGAAGTTAAAGAGGCTGAAACTTGATGAAAATGCAACAGCACTATCAGGACATCCCTCTAACAAATTCTGATATGGGAGTGCCAACTGCAACCAATCTTTCTAGGGGATATGTAATTTCTCCATAGAGCTCAGCAGACGTGATGCCCTCACATAATAAGTAGAAGGACGTCTAAACATTGTTGTAAACACAGTATGCATAGGGACTCAAAGTACAATTATTTAACACTTGCAGTGCTCATTTTTATGTTTTTTTTTTTTATTACTCATTGCCACCTGGTCTTTTAAATACATGCTAAATATATAAGTGAGTTCCATGTCCCTTTAATGGAGAGGTTCCACCTAAACACAAGTTGCTCTTATATGAAGGAGTACTCTTACAGAACTTCAAGTATATGTGCAAACATTTTGTCAGTTGCATTTTTATAGCTACAAGACAATAAATGCTAGGTGATGGGAGCTTCTGAACACGGAAAATCAATGTTACTGTAAAAGTTTAGCACTTATGAGAAGCATGGGAGCATGGCCAGATTACCCATCAGGCCAACTAGGCAGCCGCCATGGGGCGATTCCCTGTGAGGGGCGCCACTTTACCAAAAAATGATTCCTGGCTTTAAAAAAACAAAATGCTGCAGTTCATAGACATGATATTAGGAGATAACCAACTAAAACAAGTGAGTTACAACAGGCTTGATGATATTAAGATCAGGAGACTTTGATGGCCAGTCCAGAACCTTCACATTTGTCTGCTGTAACCACTGGAGGGTTAACTTGGCCTTGTGCTCAGGGTCATTGTCATGCTGGAAAGTCCAAGACCATCCCATGCGCAGCCTTCGTGCAGAAGAATGCAAATTGTCTGCCAGTATTTACTGCTAACATGCTGCATTTATCTTGCCATCAATTTTCACAAGATTCCCTGTGCCTTTAGAGCTCACACACTCCCAAAACATCAGTGAGCCACCACCATGCTTCACAGTGGGGATGGTATTCTTTTTACTATAAGCCTTTTTAACCCCTCTCCAAACATAGCACTTATGGTTGTGACCATAAAGCTGTATTTTGATCTCATCACTCCAAATTACAACGTGCCAGAAGCTGTGAGACCTGTCAAGGTGTTGTCGGGCATATATAACTGGGCTTTTTGTGGCATTGGCCCAGTAAATGGCAACTCGACCATGCAGCTCATTTGTATTTACGTATCGTCGTATTGTGCTCTTTGAAAAAACACACCATCTTTTTCCAGACCTGCCTGTATTTCTCCTGAGGTTACCAGGTGGGTTTTTCTTTGTATTCTGAATAATTCTTCTGGCAGTTGAGGCTGAAATCTTTCTTGGTCTACCTGAACTTGGCTTGGTATCTAGAGATCCCCGAATTTTCCACTTCTTAATAAGTGATTGAACAGTACTGATTGACATTTTCAATGCTTTGGATATATTTTTATATACTTTTCCATCTTTATGAAGTTTCATTACCTTGTTACGCAGGTCTTTTGACAGTTCTGCTCCCCATGGCTCAGTATCTAGCCTGCTCAGTGCATTCACGTGAGAGCTAACAAACTCATTGACTATTTATACACAGACATTAATTGCAATTTAAAAAGCCACAGGTGGGGGAAATGAACCTTTAATTGCCATTTTAACCTGTGTGTTACCTTGTGTTACCTGTAACAAGGCCAACCATTCAAGGGTATGTAAACTTTTGATCAGGGCCATTTGGATGATTAGAATTTAAAAGGAGCTAAACAACTATGTGATAATAAATATATATATATATATATATATATATATATGTATGATTTTATATGTGTATATATATATATATATATATATATATATATATATAATTTACTTATTTATAAATATGATAAATTATGGGTCAAAGCTTTCATGGGTAAGACATTCTACTCCATAGTGGCCAAATCTGGTAGTGCGTTATTAAGTTTAATTTTGAAATTTTTTGTGTCCCCTAGTTATTTAACCTGGGGGGATTTGCCCCCCCCCCCCTCCCCACACACACACACACACACAGTTCCTATGCCCCTAGTGCAGAGCATATATGGTGACTTCAATCTCTATTTAAAAGCTTTTTGTATACTTTAAAAATGGAAAAAAATATAAATAAATAGGTAGAGTTGAATTAAATAGGCAGAGAGTAAAAGATGATGGTGTTTTACATGTTGAGAGTGTGATATGTATATTGGGGAGGAGAAAATGCACCATGTGCTATGAAAAAGGGACTTGTTTTCTCACTTTAGAAGGCAGGTTATAGCTACATGGGAGGTTTCCATGGGTCCCATGACTCATATAGAACATGTAAACTGCATCTTTTTTAAAAGCAAAACGATGTATTAAAAAATAATTTAAAATGTGCAACCGGTAAATTACAAGCATTTATTTGATTAACATTGTTTTCAAACCGAACACTGTTAAAGGCTGGACTACAGAGGTCACTGAACAAATTATTGTGAAGAAGGACCAATCTGTGCAAACAAAAAGCATTACTTGCATATAACAGGCTATTAGCCACTGTAATTTCCTCAGCTGTCTCAAGATTGAGTGCACTGTTTCTGTCCAAATAAAACATTCTTTGCAAAGAAAAAAATGTAGTTTTAGACTATGACAGCTTTATAATAATGTAAAGTAGATCTAAAGTGTAAGTCGCCATTTAAATAAATAAGACAAGGATTGACTATGCACTCACCTTCAATTTTTTTTCCAATTGATAGACAGATAAACAAACATGATGTTTGAAAACAACAATGCACATTTAAGTTGCTGCTTCAATAGCACTATAGGTGTAGAGTAAATTACCAGACAGTTAATAAGTCAGGATTTTCAGCCTTATTAAAAAATTTTTACAGAAGTTTTTAGTTAGTGAACTTCTATCCAAAAGCAAGGTCTTCACTAACTAAAAACTTCTGTAAAAAAATATGCTATCTGCTTAAATAGAGCCCTATTCAATTTGCCGAATCACAATTTAAAAAGGCTGTTACGAAATAGTACCAGAAAATTACTCCTCATTAAATATGATGATAATGCAACAAATGTTTTATATGGAAATTGCTTTGGCGCTCAAATATACACTGTATGCACAACAAGCTGAACAGGTGAATGCAAAAGTAGTCTAAGGACGGTCTCTGAAAATGTGGTATTTCTTTAATACTAAAAGAAATATAGAATTTGACTCCATAAATAAACTGCTTGGCCAAATTAGATGACCTATTTTCTATGTGCTTAAGCCCTCAGGCCATATCTGATCATTGAACTTTTACAAGAAGAACAGACCTAGATTTTTGCCAATTATGTCTCTCTGTATTCAAAGATGCTTTGAATAGCCATGGTAAAAAAACACAAATATATATATATTAGCATGGTCACATTGGGTTACTAGACAGAAAAGTAATATCTCAACTAAGTAGTCTTGCATTCTAATACATTATCTTTAAGACAAAATAATAATCAGAGTATTGCAGTATATAATGATACCTTGTCTTATTGGACAAACATATTCATAGTTATGACAAGCTTTCAAGAGCAACCTCTCATTATCAAGTCAATAGCAGAGCTGGGTGTACTAAAGGGTGATGTATTGGAGAAATTCTCCACATTTGTAGAAACTACCAAAATATTAGACAGATTGATAACTTCCTCCAAACCTGTGCACAACCGTGTTCGTTTAACATATGCCACTGTTACCATGATTTCCAAGCACAATATTTCTTACAAATTTAAATGCTCCCACTTTTTTCCAGCATTCACATACCTATATGATCTTTTTATTCTATGCAGGTGAAGTAAGGCACATTCTGTGGAATGAAAACTAAGAATTATAAAAGGTAACAGTTCATAAAAGAAAACTACTTGTAACATATTTACCAAACAATATATACAACTTCTATATCCCGAGAAGCCTCTTGGTCCCATGTCAAACATCACCAGTGGCATAGCCAGGGGGGATCTAGAATAGGTGGTTAGAGGGGTTGTTCATATAACTTGAAAAAAAGATTAAAGGCATATCTAAGTGAGCTGGGTTATGAATGCATCTGATAGTGGAGATTCAGTAGTGTATGCAAACTTTTTTTGCATGAAAATATACCAAAAAAACATTTAAACACTTACCTTTAAGTTAGCAAAATATCTTGTAATTTCTGACAGTTGAAAAACAGGATTAACACCCTCTCAAAACCCAGGCTAAATGAGCATTCATTTAAAAAATTGTTTTGGTCAATCAGGTCGAAGCAGAGGCTGAAACATTTGAGGTTGCTGTATGTGCTGTAAAGCAGCCTGGGAAATGAAGTCAGATTCATATGAAAATAAATAGTACTTTCTAACTTGTTCCAATCTGTGCAGCACAATCACAGTAGATTACACCTAGATTACATGTGTTTACAAGAAGACAGGCAGAAAGAAACAAACTGTGATCCCAGAAACCATGTGACTGGCAGCATTTCCTCTGCAACCTGTACCCACTGTACTTTAAGCTTCATAGGCTGTGCAAGTCCAGATTGCAGTACCCAGTATGTAAATATGTAAGTATATTCGACTTTTCAATATAATACATATTTTCTACTAATCAGTGGCTGTTTTTTAGGAAACATTTGAAACCCAGCAGTTTATAGGCTGAATACATTATTTTAGCTAATAGTGGAGGGAGAATGTATAATGTAGGGGTGGTAAACCAATACTTATAATTAAGACAGCATGACATTATGTTATTGTGCCTCACAAGAAGATTTTGACTGATACAAAATACAACTGATAAAAAATGCCTTACACATATATGGACACTATTAAATTACAACAATATAAATAACAACTTGACTTGTACATTAATGGGGAACAGTATTCGTCACTGTTGCCACAGTTCATCTTTCTCTCTCTGATGTCTGATGTCTGATGATGAAGTCACATTCTAAGAACTTATCTCATTTTGTGATGATCTGTGTCATGGACCATCCAATGACATTTAGAATGTGTAGAATATTCCCCTTGGGCTGGACCTTTGAAATAAGAGATGCACTCTACTGGTTGTGCCATGCGTGGTTCTGAATATGTTCAGTGTTTCATAGAGGTGGTTGCTATACTATATTAAAATATTGGATGCAGTGAAATTGTGGCTACCAGCTTGTTCCATTGATTATGCTTATGTTAAAATATGCCAGATAGTTTGCAATATTATTTTACTTTATGTTGTTTTACTATAACTCAAGGGTGACTGATTGACTTGGTTTATGAAGGTGTAAACAAAGTATTGTTTGCAAAGGCAGAGCTCAGCTTCCTTAAACAATGGGAGAGTTCAGCACTGAAGACCTCCTGTGCAGAGATGCAAATAAGTAGCTTCTAGTTATTATTTTAACATTGCCTTCTGAACCACTGATCTTAATATCAGCTTCAAACTACTGTTTGCACTACCTTATGATAGTGTCTAAAATGCCACCATTGTTTAGTCTTAGTCACTGGTATGGGTGGATTGCGAACCAAATACTGGCTATTTGGCTCAATGCTATCTTTTTAAAATCTTAGCACTCATTACATTATGTGAAAGGGATGGTGCTGAAATGAGGGTGGTGGGCAAGGGATGGGAAGAGAGGCAGCACATTTCTGCAAAAGAGTTAGATGGTCAGCTTGATCCTGACAGTGTCTAGATGCTAACTAATCTAACATCATATTCCTGCCTCCACAGACTATGAAAGGAAGTTATTTCTATTAATGTATTAAGCGTTACTTTTAAATCAAATTGGTTTTAAGCTCATGTAAATAGAAAGGTAAAGAAAAGAGTAACATCCAAACTCCCCAGTGTCCCATGTATGATCACTCTTTCCAATATTCCAATGCAACCTGTTATGCAAAGAAAGGTATGTTGAATTTGAGGTATATCAACCAGTTAAGTCTTGTGGCTGTAATACATTTGTAGGGCACACTGTCAGAGTAATTAGTTGATGCATCTTTTTTTTTAAAGTTACTTTTTGTCATGTCTGCTTAGGCAAATGAGCGAAATAAGTTATTTTCTTTCGCATACACGAGGGAGGTACCAGTGGTTGGGACACTGCAACTAGATGGAGCTACACTACCTAAACTAAATCATTGGTTAACACAGGAAGAAATCCAAAAGAGTTTGGAAAAAATAAATGCTAATAAAGCCCCGGGTCCTGATGGAATACATCCAAGGGTACTAAGGGAACTGGGTTCTGTAATAGCCAAAATATTATGTCTAATTTTTCAAGCTTCAACACATGGTCTCTAGATGGTCCAGATGACTGGACAAAAGCAGAGGTGATACCTATAGTAAAGAAGGGAGCAAGAGCAAATCCAGGGAATTATAAACCTGTAAGCCTCACTTCTGTAGTGGGAAAGCTTTTAGAATCACATATATAGTTCTCAGCAGTGCGGCCTTGGCAAAAAAACGTTGGTAACGCATTGTTAAAACTGCAGTTGCGGCCAGGCAGGGAACACCGAAGGCGCTCCTTGTGATAGTGGAGATGAGCACCAAAGTCGCTCATCCCTACAACCGCGTATTACTTAGTCAGGGAGCGCCGATGGCACTCACTACGCTGGTGGAGATGAGCACTGCAGGCCCTCATCCCTATGACCCCGCACGCATTAAGTATTATACCTACGACCCGCGGGACTACAGAACAACAGAAAACTCAAATACACAATTCACAGTGCAAGACCCGTAGCACTTTGAAAAAATGACAGCCCGTAACACTTTGAAAAAAATCGCCTGAAAAAATTACAGCCCGTAACACTTTGAAAAGGAAACCACCACAACAAATACAAAAAACCCCACCAAAAACATCAGACACAGCACTGGGGGACAGCCAGGATGTCTGGGAGAGAGGTTGCACGCAAATTTAAGTCAAATTTGCAGAGTTTCACCACTGCAAAATTGCCGAAATGACAGAAAAAATGGCCGTCGAAAAAAACTAAAACGAGGCTACACGAACACTAAACACACAAAACACCGCCAAGCACATACGACTTTTACCCAGGAACGTACAAGGTACAAAATACACTGTTAGGAAGGACGCTATATGCTCCAGACTCGCGTAACACATAGACACTTGCCACCATTTTACAACACTAACTTGAAACTAATAACATTACGAATCTAATATAACGCATTACACAACAAAACAAACGGTTTCCCCTCGGGCACGCAGCCTATTTACACTGCACACTTGCCACATTGCTGACACTTTCTCCTCAGACCACCAACAGTCCAAATGTACATTGTATGCTGAAGGAAAAACAGCACCAATTGTTAGCTCTTCAGCATATTGATTCCGGTATATATTCATTACAAATAGGTAAAGTATATTAATTTATTATTTAATTAATTAATTAATTAATTACTATAAAATATATATATTTAGATAAAAAAACAGAGCAGAGGAGAGACTGGCTTTGCCAAAGGCGCTCAGCCCTGAGCTCTCAATGAACGCCCAGAGGCTCACATTGAGAGCCCAAAGGCGCTCAGCGCGAGGCTCGCAATGAGCACCGAAGGTACTCAGAGGACTAAAAGCCTTACATTTTGTGGCAAACAGCATTACCTGACTTACAATTTTATTGCCGTGATTTTTTGGCGGGCAAGTTGCTAGTGGTTAATAAGGGATAGCATCCAGGATTATATCCATGTGGACAAGATAATAAGTAGGAGTCAACACAGATTTATGAGGGATAGGTCATGTCAAACAAATCTAATTCATTTCTATGAGGAGGTAAGTAGGAACTTGGAACAAAGGCTTCTGAAACAGTGCCACATGGAAAACTATTGTGCAAAATAAGATACAGGAATTGCAGTAAGTACAGTATCCTCTTATGGATTGGGAACTGGCTAAAAGACAGGAAGCAAAGGGTTGTTGTAAATGGAACATACTTAGATTGGACTAATGTGGTAAGTGGGGTTCCTCAGGGTTCAGTATTAATTGTAATAAATTGTAGGAGTCTGTTGTGGGGGGCAGAAAGAGAGGCCACCGGAATCCCCAGTAGACTAGATTCTGGAGTAATTTCAATATGGTGTCCAAATATACTATCCACTAAGTCACCCACTGCCGTCCACAACTGCTGAACCTTTGGGCAGCTCCACCAAGTATGGTGAAAGGAGCCCAGCTCTGAGCACCCCCTAAAGCATTTCGGACTTTCCGTCTTACTCCATTTAGCTAGTCGATCTGGGGTAATATACGCCCGATGAAGGACTTTAATTGATGTCTCTAATACACTATAGTTTAGTGACCCCCTCAGGAGATTGGCCCAGGAAGTCTCCCACGTCTCAATCTCCCAGTTCTTGGCTATATCTTTTTCCCATTCCCTCATGTATTTTTCTTTGGCTAATGATTTTGGGGTATTGAAGACCTCGTATAATTCCCCTATCACTCCTCTTTTAAGGGGGGCTTTTTCACATATTCTAGAGAACCCATTCCGGGAGGGGACCCCTGAACTCCTAAGTAGTTTATCTACAAAGTATCTCAATCTGCAAAAGTTATAGTGCTCATAAAGGGGGATATCATATTCGTCTCTCATAGTTTCGAATGTTAATACCCGACCATCTCTCATCCAGTTTCCCAATCTATCAAGTTTGTTATTCTTCCACCATTGCCGAGAGACCTGTGAGATACCTGCTGGAGCTAGTGGATGCGTAAGTATAGGCGTTAAGTGTGATATCCGGGGTAGAAGGTCTGTATGATTGAAGGCCCAGATAATATTAGCCGCGGAGTTCCTTATTATAGGATTGGCAGATTTCTTAATCTCTGTGGGGAGTGGGTGAATCCAGACCGCCGTGTCCCATGTATAGGGCATCATGTCTTGGCTTTCAACAAACATCCATGCCGGATGGGCTTCGGGTAAGTGGGCCTGGGGAATAAAAGCTAATTGAGCTGCTCGATAATAAAGTTTTAAATTGGGACATGCCAACCCCCCTCTGGATTTATGTTTGTACATGTTCTTTCTTGCAATCCTGGAGGGACCCCCACCCCAGATAAAACGGAACACCCTGCTTTGGAAGTTTGAGAGGTCTTTCATATGCATCTGGATCGGTAGAGATCTAAATAAATAAAGCAGTCTAGGTAAAATGTTCATTTTAACCGAACTAATCCTACCGAGCCAGGAGATGTTATATTTGCCCCATTTAATCATCTCCTCTTGGAGTAAACGGAACATTGGCCGGTAGTTAGCTTTATATAGATCTTGTACTTTAGCTGTCAACCAAATTCCTAGGTATTTAATCCCCTTCCCAGCCCATTTAAATTTAAACCTCTGTGTGAGGGAATCTTTCTCCGGGAGCGGTATATCTAGGGCCAAGGCTTCAGTTTTTTCTACATTAATTTTCAATCCTGAAAGCATCCCGAAGTGTTCAAGTTTTTGCATCAGTGGTGGTACCGACGTCGATGGCTCCGAAATGGAGCATAGTAAGTCGTCCGCAAATAGTGACACCTTGAAATGATGTGACCCTACTTGGATACCCTTTATCTCCAGGGAGGCTCTAATCCATTGTGCCAGGGGCTCGACTGCCAACGCAAATAGGAGCGGTGACAATGGGCACCCCTGCCTCGTCCCCCTCTGGATGCTGACCGCTGGCCTCCCCCCACCCGGGAGTCTTAAGTTTGCCTTAGGATCTTTGTAATAAGTCCGAATTAGATTTAAAAACTTCCCTGAAAACCCGAATTTGTTTAGCGTAGCCATGAGAAAAGGCCATTCCAGAGAGTCAAAGGCCTTCTCTACATCCAGAGAGAGCAGGCAGGCCGGAGTGTTATTTAATTTAGAATGGTGGACTAAATTCAGAATTTTCCTGATATTGTCCCCTGCTTGTCGCCCTGGGATAAATCCCACCTGGTCTTTGTGAATCAAGGAGGGGAGAAACCCAGCTATCCTATCTGCCATGATTTTGGCCAGAAACTTTATGTCACTGTTAAGGAGTGAAATTGGTCTGTAATTCTTGGCTTCTAACGGGTCCCTCCCCTCCTTGGGAAACAATACCAGGTCAGCTTTGTTGAGTTCTGGGGGGATTGGTCGTCCCTCCAGTATTGTATTGTATAATGTGGTCAAGTATGGGGCTAAAGTGCTGACAAATTTCTTATAATATGTGTTTGTAAAGCCATCTGGGCCTGGGGCTTTGCCTAATTTTGATTCTAAAATAACTTTGCTCACTTCCTCCTGGGAGATTGCTTTATTCAATGAAGTAACATTCTCCTCCGTTAGTTTAGGTAGATCCAGGGAGGATAAAAGTGATTGTGTTTCCCCCTGAACTGGGGAGTTCGAGGCTTTATATAGCTTGCTATAATACGCCTGAAAGATGTCCTGAATTTTTGTGGGGTTGGAGGTCACTAGCCCTTGGGGCGATTTAATTTGGCAGATCCTAGATTGGTTTTGCTTTGATTTTAATTTATTGGCTAGGAAAGTGTCAGGTTTGTTTGCTTTGCTATAAAACTTGTGATGTGGGATTCTAAGCGCTCTCTCCGTTCTCTCTGACAGAATCATATCCAGTTCCGCTCTGGTTTTCTCAATCTGGGACCTATCCCCAATACAATTATCTTGCTGCATTGCCCTTTCCAATCTCATTAACTCTTTATTTAATGCGTCCTCTCGGGCCCTGTTTTGCTTTTTATGTTCAGCAGATATCTTCATGCAGACCCCTCTAATATATGCTTTGTGGGCCACCCACACCCAGCCTATTTCTACATCTCCTTTAGTATTTTCCCCAAAATATATCTCAAGTTCTTGCTGGATCTTATCTTTGGATTGAGGAAATGCTAGTAGCGTATCATTGATGCGCCATGACGGGGGGAGGAGTATGCTGTGCCAAAGTCTAGGGCAATTTTGACTATTGAGTGATCCGACCAGGTACACGGAATAATCTCTGCTTCCTTTGTCTGATCCAAAAGTGAAGCATCAATGATGATATAGTCAATTCTTGAGTATGAATTATGAGGGGCTGAGTAGAAAGAGTACTCCCTGTCCCTAGGATGAAGGTCCCTCCAGGAATCTACCAGGTTCAGGTTCGCTAGCTGTGTTTTAAGTTGTTTTAGCCTACTGGGGAAGTGGGGCCCCACTCTCCCCTTAGACCTGTCTAAACCGGGATCCAACGCTAAATTTAGGTCCCCTCCCAGAATAATTCTACCAAAGTCCCCTTTCTCCAGTGCCATAAGTAGTTTCCGGACCGTGTGATACGGGTTTGTAGGTGGGGCATATAGCGCAATTAAAGACACTGTCGAATCGAGTATTTTCCGGGTCAGAATCAGGTAGTGACCCTCGGGATCTGATTTTTTACTCTGGAGTATAAACGGAAAGTCCTTATGTAAGAGAATTGCTACCCCCTCCCTCTTGGCTAACATACCCGCTGTATAGAAGTGTGGGTATTGTTTGTGGAGAAATTTAGGGGGGTTGTTACGCATGAAGTGTGTCTCCTGTAGAAAGATTACTGAGGGGCGATGCTCCCTGTATGTAAGAAAGGCTTTACGCCGTTTATGAGGAGAGTTAAATCCCTTCACATTATGGGATAGTATCTTAAATTCGGGCCTAGCCATTTATCCTTGTCTGTCTGTGAGTGCTGTGCCTGGTGTGTGACTTACATTTTTCCTGCTCAGGATGGGAAAGTTGTTTGAGGGCCAGAAAGCCGGAGACGAGAGACCCCCTGGGATGACCAGGAGACGAGGTGCACCTGCATCTTGGAGAGACCTTGGGAGTACTAGGCAGAACAGAGATAGACCATTTACATGCAAGACATAATTCAGGGAAATGTACAGAAATACATGTGTCAACAGAAACAAAACAATTTCAACTTTTTTACCTAAACTAAAACTTTTTCCTTGCGCTCTAGCGCGCTTGGTGGGCATGAGAATCCTGTTCTCCTGCATATAGCCCTGGCGAGGAGGCAGACTAAATTTTAACTACTCAATTTACACCCCGTTTAATAAAAGGGAAAAACTCTCCGCCTCACCCCATGGGCCTATCACCCCTTGCATTGTGTAGCACAAAACATTCAATTCAGTGAATTAAGAGAAACCCAGTAGGCTTCCATCCTATATCACACTCCCCTCGGCTTGTAATGTCCATTAGGCTTCTGAGGGAGGCAACTTATCTCTTAGCCAGTCACCTCATCTCTTCTCTGGAGGGGGGAATTTCCCGGCCAATATCAACTTGAGCATCCCGGCCCAAGCCTGGTGATGTAGGCCTGTCAGTTACTCGGGTTGCCTTAGACCCCCTTCTCTCGCCGCTTGAGGTTGTGGGTTTCTTTGCAGCTTTTTGTCTCTTTGGGGCAGGAACTACCGTCCATTGTCTAACCGGCCTATCTCGCTTCTCTTTTGGTTCCTGGCCCAGTGGGCTGGGGTTTTCACCCTCCTTCCATAAGTTCAGGGAGGAAAGGATTGTCTGGCATTCCTCCACATCTTGAGCGATAAACTTGTTTCCATTCACCGTAAATTGGATGTTGAAAGGAAAACCCCATCTGTAAGGAATTTTATGTTGTATAAGTACCTCCACAGCCGGTCTCATTTCCCTGCGTCTCGCTAGGGTGGCTGGTGAGAGATCTGCATAAATCTGGATGGTGGTGCCGTCAGGACCCTTGATTTCGTCTAGACCTCTGGCGTGAATGAGAATCTGATCTCTTGCGTGTTGCCTCAGAAAGCGGGCGATGATGTCTTTAGGCATGTTAGGGTTTGGGGATGCTCCAAGTGCCCTATGTGCTCTTTCAATGCCGATTTCACCCTCCTGGGGGTCTGGAAGAATTGATTTTATTAGGTCTGAAAGATACGGCTCAAGGTCAGTGATTGAGTTTGGGACGCCTCTGAATCTGACATTGTATCTTCTCGATCTATTTTCGAGGTCCTCCAGTTTGAGTTCAAGAGAGCATATTTTCATTGCATTTGTATCAATGTCTACTCGATCTTGTCTTTGGGAGTCTATGACCTGGTCCAGGGAAGATTCCAAAATACTTGTCCGCTGGCCCAATTCTTGGATTTCATGTTTTAGATCTTGAACTGCCAATGATAGTTGTGATTTTAGCATGTTCTCAAACCAAGTTTTGGAGTCATTGGATAAGTTTGCATTCATCATATTCCCTTTTTGGGAGCCCTCAGCATCCGATATATCTGAAGCCCCTGAGATTGATTCCGGGTGGGGGGATCTTCTAGCCGTAGTAGAGGGGAAATGTTCAGTTATCCGTCGGGATCCCTCGCCCTTTTTGGTTCTAACCATCATGATTTTTGCCCTTTGTATTGTAGATCAGGGCGATGCGGGGCCTAGTTTAGGAATGAGCTTTCCAGTAGACCTGGTCTGTGCAGTTGGGGGAGGAGGTCTAGATTAAGGTGAGTCCCGGCCCACTGGGTAGCAATGCTGCTGCAAGGATCTCTTAAGTTAGGAGGGGTGGTGGCCCATTTATAGGGGTGTTGGCCCTACATTTATCTCATCTTTTCTTTAGTGAGCAGGGTGTTTGCCAACTGGTTTAGTCTTAACATCCTCCAGGGTCCAGGTCCAGTCTGTGTCAGGCTAAATATTGCCTTAGATCTTCCAAGATAAATTTAGTATGTTAACCCCAATGTGACGTCGTGATATGGAATTAATTCAGTCCTTTGTATTACCGTTTCTCTCTAGTATATGGGTAAGCCGAATGGGAGGACAGCAGTCAAAGTATGAAGAGCTTTAGTCCCTTGGTGTTCTAGAGATTGGCAGGTTCAATTTAGTCTTGAAGGACAGAAGGCCTGTAATGCTTTGAGGCTGCCACCGGGTGGGAGTAGAGTATTGTCAATTGAGACTGCTTATACAATGTGGTGAGTGACACTGCATATCTTTATATAACTGTTGATGAGTGTTATATAACGTAATATAATAAGGTGTCTGGTTCAGACCCAGACACTCCGATAGTGTCGGTGATAATAAAGTCACATTAGTAGTCCTGCAACATATAAATGTAAAGCCAGATAAATTACACTTTTTGCCTTTGAAGTCCTGTGCAGTCCAAAGTGTATTTTAGTGTTCTGAGTCTCTGTAGACAGGTTAGCCTGGTGTGCTTAAACCCAGGATACTGGGAGGACCTGATGGGGGGACAGAAGGCACAATGTGGAGAGCTGTGGCCCCTTGATGTTCTAGATATTGGCAGGTTCAATACTATGTTGGTATACAAGAAGCCTGTAGTGGTTGAAAGTTGCCACCGGGTGGGAGCAGAGTACAGTCAAGTGAGACTACTTATATAATGTTTTGGGTGAGATTGTAAATCCTCATGGTGCTGTTACAAAACGTTATATAACACAGTGTAGTAAGGTGCCTGGTTCAGTCTCAAGCACCCCGGTGCTGTTGGTACCAATAAAATCACTTTAGGATCACAGAAGCATATAGATGTGAAGCTAGATAATCTGCACTCTTTATCATTGCAGTCCTGTGCAGTGTACTTTTAATGTTCTGAGTCTAAGTAGACAGGTTGGGCTGGGTTGCTTGGACCCAGGGTATGGGGAGAGCTTTGATGGGGATATGTGGGTAAGGGGCCCCGGATTGCTTAATTTTTCTGGGGCTAATTTGCTTCTGATGCCCCCCTGGGTACCCCTTCCTTGGATCAGGGCTATCCTCTCCCCCCACAGCTCTATAGCCTCTCCCCTGTACCTGCTTATATATGTCCTCAGCAGTGCAGCGCCACACTCTCTCCCTCCAGGCTTCCAGGGGGAAAAGTTCAGCTGGGTAGGGATTCCATGCAGGGGACTCTTCCGATTTTATTGTTTTTTTTAAGGTAATTTTGGGATCAATTTGTTCCCCTAGGTCTTCTGAGTTTAGTGATATTGTTTGTTGGTCACTCAGGGCATCTATAGGGGTCGATTGTCCCAGATTAACCCAGGCCTTAGCTGGAGCTCTTGCAGGACACGTCTTTCCTCTCCAGCAGCTTAGCCACACCCCCCAGGTCCTCTCCTTTTTAACATATTTATAAATGATTTAGATGTAGGAGTTGAAAGTAGTGTCTTCATTTTGCTGATGATCTTTCCCTCCAAAGGGTCTTACATAAATTAGAAGAATTGGCAACTAAATGGCAGATGAGTTTTATAAAATAAAAACGGTATGCTTATGGGAAAGAAAAATCAGAATGCAATTTATAATCTTAATCTCAAATCTAGGAGTGTCAGAGATAGAAAGGGACTTAGGAGTGCTTGTGGACAAGCACCTAGGTAACAGTGCTCAATGCCAAGCAGCTTCTGCAAAGGCAAATAAAATATTAGCATGTATTAATAAGGATATAGAAGCCAGGGAAGCAACTGCCACTATACAAATCCCTAATATGGAGTACAATTTTGAGCACCACTTCATTAGAAGGACATTTTAGAGCTGGGAAAGGTACAGAGAAGAGGAATGGACTGACTGAGCTATGAAGAGTAGTCAAATTAAACGTATTTTCTCTAAAAAAAAAAGGTGCCTTAGAGGGGATATGATTACCTTATATAAATACATCCAGGATCAATACAAGGCTTTGTGCCAAGAGGTTTTCATCTGACAAGAGGACATCCCTTGAGATCCCACCATAAAGAAAGAAAAGGGTTCTTCACAGTAAGGGTAGTTAAACAGCGGAGTTATATACAGTACCAAAGGAGGTTGCGACAGTGGATTTGATAAATAACTTAAAAGGGGGATTGGAAATATCCTGGAAACTAGAGAAGGAGGAATATTGATCTAGTGAGTAATCCAATTGCCAGTATCTGCGGTCAGGAAGGATTTTTTTTATCCTATGTGACAACTGGCAATGTTTTGATTGGATTTTTTTCTGTTTGCCTTCTTCTGGATCAATTAATACACATATTAGGCCCGAATTTAAGATACTATCCCATATTAGGCCCGAATTTAAGATACTATCCCATATTATGAGAATCTGAGATCTAAAAAAGTTTGTTTTCAACCTTAATTTCTATGTAAATATGTGTATGTTTGCATATACTGATGTCATTGTACCATCCTGCATAGTTTGTGGTAGGGAAATATTCACACCTCGTTGATTTCTATTAAGAAAAATAACCCAAGTCTTGGTAGGGTCTTCAGGACCAAGAAAATGATGTAGGATTGCATTTCTAGTGAACAGAGCAGGCAGTATAAGTATCAACAGCAAGCTAAATAAATCATAGCCTGGAGAATGTTACATTCTAATGTCCAATAAAAAGTCATGAGACATGCACTATAATATAATGGGCTCCGGTCAATGGCATGGATTGATAAGACCGCAATTCATGTTACAGCACCGAGATTTATTACAGGTAATACACACTCTCTTTGACAGTTTGTTTTCATATATTAACTGTACAATACCACTTACTATAATCAGTTTATAAAAGAATACAACCTCCCCAAACTGACAAGCATGATCCAACATTCAAGTGTCATCGTTGTTATTAGGGTTAGTTGCAATCATTTATTACTCATTTTTTAAAATATTTGCTTAAAAGGATGACTATAACATTTTAAAAAAGCAATATTAAGGAGGAAATGTCATAAAGCAAGTTTTAACTAGTAAGAGACTAAATTTTTATGCCTCTGTGGGACTTTGGAGGCATTCATGATAACTTAGTAAAAGTTTGTGTATGTGTATGACAGGGGTGTTTACATTAGTATAGAGCTGTGGTTGCATTTATTTATGCAAACTTCCTGCTTCTGTTCCTGTGAAGGGGAAGAGGTGATGTTTCAATATGAATCTGATCCAATTATCTAACAAATACTATTGACCTCTCTCTGTTTCCTCCTCCTTTATTCCTGCTCCCCCACTAATATATACATAAACCCACTCTCATGATCTAGCACTACGGAAGTTAAGTAAACTACACAAAATTGATTTCTATATTCAAGTGAAAGTTTTCAAAAATTCTAATTTTTCACAAAAAAGTTTTTATGTCCATAGGTTATAAACTGCTAAATAAACGTACTTCAAAATCAAATGCCTTTTTCTTGAACTACAGTGGTCCTAACACTTGTGTTTAATGTTCCTATTTTCAGATCAACTTGGGAGCCTGGTCTTTTCTCAGAATCTAATTAATTTTCTCAGTATGGGTAATGTGGCATTACAGTCTTTGCAAACACATGTACCAAATTAAAGAACTACTGTGTTCTCAGAAATTATCACATGTTTGTGAAGTAGGTATCATTCTCACAACATTAAAATCTGTGTAAATATTTTAGAGAACATTTTTAAACATTCTTTTTGTGATTCCAAAATTCCATTTTGCCGGGAAGAGGTGGGAGAAAATAGGCAGCTATCAAGTATAACTGCAACGTTTGCCCCTTCAGAAATGTAAATGCCCCACACAGACAATGCTTCATGGATGCTTCCAGGGTCCAGAAGAGACATAAGTTTTTTTTAAATATATATATTTTATCATACAGGTTCATTAAAAGGATATGTAAGCTTGCTGGATTATGAATGCATCTGATGAAGGAGAATTAGTAGTGTATGCAAACATTTTGCATGAAAAAATCCCCAAATAAACATTTAAACACTTACATTGAAGTCGGCAAGATGTTTTGTAATTTCTAACAGTTGGACATTAGGGTTAACACCCTCCAAACCCAGGCTAAATTAGCATAAAATCTAAAATTATTTGTTTTGGCCAGGTTAGCTGAAACATTTGAGTGAACTCTGGGTTACTGTTTGTGCTGCAAAGCAGCCTTGGATATGTAGCAAAGCAGCATGGGATATGTAGTGTATCACTGATATGTGCTATGTATTACTGCTGACATACAGACAGGAAGCTGCAAAGAGGTTAGCTGAGCAAGCAATTTCACATAAATAGTGGGTTCATATTGCTCCCCTGATGCTGCATGCTCATTGGGGGGAGGAGAGGGGGGCAAATGCCTGTGTAGACACCACTTGGAGGTGTCAACATAATCATTAGAGGGATTTTTAAATTTGAATAAAAATAAACATGTTTTATGAGATGTGCTGCATACACATAAGCTGCTTTTTGCCTACGGAGTGCAGAAATGTATGGATCCATGAAACTTTCATATCCCTTTAAGATGTGTTTCTCTACTAACATTCACCTCTTATTCTTATACAATATAGGACAATAATATCACATCTTAAGTTTCATGTTTTCTTGCTTTACCAATCAGATAACAAACAAAGATAATGATAAAGATAAAACATATGTATGGTAAAGAAGTCACTTTGTTGCACATGTTAAAAGTATGACCTATATTTTTGGGCTCTGAGCCTCTAACAGCATTAGCCTCAACAATTCTCCCATCAACCCCATAACTACTTACCAGTATCACATATGGTTTCATCTTCTGGCTTAATCTTCTTTGTAAGCCCTGGTTATAATCAGGATAGAGAAAGGTATACTAATGGTTATACCAAACAGAAGGGTATACCAAACGTTATGCAGAAAACAGTTTGCAATTATATTTATGTAACATTACTTAATTTTGTTGATTAAAAACTGAATAAAGGAACCTGCATCCTGGCACAAAGCACTGAATAAACCAAGACTAAATCATTCTTAAGATACAGACAATTCTCTCTGTGACTTTGTATGCTAATGTGTAATATATTAGGCAAATATGTGGTACAACATCATCTATGACCATGCTCAGCTCAGTACTATTTCATCAAGGATTGGACCAGTAGCCCCTCAGGAGAAACATCTGATTTTACACATCCTACTCTTGATAAAATCCTGGAACCATTCAGAAATTCCAACATGGAGTGAAATTTCAAATACAATAAGTTATAATACAGAGCTAATGAAAAATACCAACTTAAGGATCATGATAAATACATAAAAAAGTTGTCTCTAAATGGTTTATATGGGACCTATATTGTAAAAATTTGATCAGTTTAAACCAAGCAGCTTCATTTCTTCTGGAGGGAAAGTGTTTCTTTTTTTCCCTTCTTTTCCCTTCCCATGGTTAGTATCTGGAGTGTTGTTCTCTCTTCTCCCTTCTCCCTTCTGTGACAGATAATAAACAGAATAAGATAACATTTCCTACAGATGAATGCATTATTTGTTTTTTTCCCTGTATCTGAATTGTTGAAAAAAAAAAAAAACATAATCTGTGATGGCAGTGAGGATATATATGTGATGCAGATAGGTGCCCTTCCCTATATCACTGTGCCACAAGTACCATGCAGTGACACATATTACATTTAGTAAGGGAAAATGTGATCAGAAAAAAAGCACTATGCCGTAGTATACAGTTGGATAAACAAGTTTTCAATACATTTATTGAATGTAGTATTCTTATTTAAACATTTTAAACCTGTTTTTTGTTTATTACCAATGATGATATGACTTTCCTATCTCCTATCATATAAACATTGTTCCAGATTGGCCAATTAGTAAAATATAGGGGAGGAACTGAAGGCGGCCCATATAATTTAGCTCTACTAAAAGCATTTTGATAAGCAATTTCAAAATAGGGACTGTGGGCCCTAATAAATCCCAGCCTTGTAAATAAGAGGCTTCTACTTAAGCCCTACGTACTGCAAAGTTTCTTAAACTTACAATGCTATTAAATTAGCCCTGCTGCGAGCAACGTATGAGCTACGCAGCAGGGCCGTACGTATCTACACTGCGTAAATGTACATGAGGAGTGACAGCCTGCGAGATGATATCGCAGGCTCCCACTCCTCATCAAGTGCTGCGGGGGTCCTAAAAGGGACCTCCGCGGCAGTCCCCCACATAAGCCCTGCCGTGGGGGGTACTCCAAATACCCCCCCCCGGCACCTAAAATTAACCCCCCCTCAATGCGGGGGGCCCCATCAGGACCACCGGAGTGTCCTCACATGAACACCTTGCTGCAGGGGTCCATAGGAACCCCCGCAGCCCCCACACATTAACCCCTTGCAGCGGGGGCCCCCGATCGGCACCGATCAGGCCCCCGCTGCATTTAAAACTTTTAAATTCCCCGCCGCGGCTCCTTAAAGGGCCCGCGGCACACTAATTGCCAATCCTGGCCGCGGCCCCAAAAAATAAACCCCCTCTATGCTGGGGGTCCCCATCGGGACCCCCGAAGTGTCCCCACATTAACCCCCTACAGCGGGGGTCCCCGATCGGCACCGATCGTGACCCTGCTGCAATTCAATTTTTAATTTCCTGCCTCGCGGGTCCTTAAAGGACCGTAAAGGTCCTGAAAGGACTCGCACTAAAAATATTAACCCCAGGCAACTATAATTACCCCATTAACTCATGGTGGTCAATACAGACCACCATAAGGCTCTATTTAACCCATTAAGTCATGGTGGTCAATCCAGACCACCATAAGGCTCTATTTAACCCCATCAGTCCCATAAGGGTATATTATTACCATTATGGGCCTGTTACAACCCAACATTAACCACATAAGTGCCATGATGGTCCTCAAGGACCATCATGACACTAACTACAAACACTACACTATAACCCACAATAAACCATTTCATCTAAACTACCCCCCCTCTACACTAATCTATTAACACTTACACTACCTACCTACACTACCTACCCCCTAATAAACCTCCCCAACACTCTAATTACAAAAAAAAACCTACCTTACAGAAAAAAAAAAACCTACAGTACCCCCAAAAAAAACCTACCTTACAGAAGAAGAAAAAACCTACAGTACAGAAAAAAAAAATCCTCTCCCCACTCCCCACTACAGAAAATAAAAAAATTACACACCTGAAAAGGAAAGACAGATAAACACAATACAATACATACATATAATACATTACATACATTACATACAATACATGACATTACATACATTACATATAATATATTACATATAATATATTACATATAATCCAAATCAAATACCCCCTATCTATCTAACATACAATCTATTTAATTTAAAATAAATCCTAACTATATCAAATACATCCCCCTATCTATCTAATATACAATAAATCCTAACTAAATACACAGACCCTTATTCTAAAATAAAATAAAATAATTAAGACCACTTACCTTTAAGATGTTGCTTCAGATCACTAACCTAGGGGTCAAACAAAACAAAATAATTAGTACAAAACATTAACATGAAATAAATAAACATTATATACATTCTAAATATTCAACTCACCTTTCCATCATGTCCCGTCATTGTTTAGCTCTTCCGGCGCGGCCCTGTTAAAAAAAAACACAATACATTAATACATTAATACAATATATAAACAATAAATCAAATAAACATATAAACATCGAAATATACATTTAACTTACCTCCCCGTGATGTCCCTGGCCTTCTCTCCTTCAGCCCCGGCTGGGCCGCGGAACCATCCGCGCTCTAAAAAAAGGCTGATGAGCCTCCCGGAGTCCTTTCCAGGAGGAAATTGGCATTGGCGGCTTGTGATTGGCTGAAAAAGCTGTCTATCAATTTCAGCCAATCAAAAGTCGTCAATGTGTGAGCCAATCAGGATGGGATACACCCCAATATCCCACCCTGATTGGCTAAAACACTTGTCTATCATTATGGGAACCAATCACAAGGCTCAGATGCCTTCAGCCAATCACTATGGGATACACCCCCACAGAGTGATTGGTAGAAGACATCTGCGCATCCTGATTGGCTCCTACATTGACGACTTTTGATTGGCTGACAGCTTTTTCAGCCAATCACAAGCCGCCAATGCCAATTTCCTCCCGGAAAGGACTCCGGGAGGCTCATTAGCGTCGGGGAGGTCTGCCAGTGCAGACCTCCGTTAGTTTTTTATTTATTTTTTAGAGCGCGGATGGTTCCGCGGCCCAGCCGGGGCTGAAGGAGAGAAGGCAGGAGACATCGCGGGGAGGTAAGTTAAATGTATATTTCGATGTTTAGATGTTTATTTGATTTATTGTTTATATATTGTATTAATGTATTAATATATTGTGGTTTTTTTTAACAGGGCCGCGCCGGAAGAGCTAAACAGTGACGGGACATGCTGTAAAGGTTAGTTGAATATTTAGAATGTATAGAATGTTTATTTATTGGATGTTAATGTTTTGTACTAATTATTTTGTTTTGTTTGACCCCTAGGTTAGTGATCTGAAGCAACATCTTAAAGGTAAGTGGTCTTAATTATTTGATTTTATTTTAGAATAAGGGTCTGTGTATGTAGTTAGGATTTATTGTATATTAGATAGATAGGGGGATGTATTTGATATAGTTAGGATTTATTTTAAATTAAATAGATTGTATGTTAGATAGATAGGGGGTATTTGATTTGGATTATATGTAATATATTATATGTAATATATTATATGTAATGTATGTAATGTCATGTATTGTATATAATGTATTATGTGTAATATATTATATGTAATATATTATATGTAATATATTATATGTAATGTATGTAATGTCATGTATTGTATGTAATGTATTATGTGTAATATATTATATGTAATATATTATAGGTAATATATTATATGTAATGTATGTAATGTCATGTATGTAATGTCATGTATTGTATGTAATGTATGTAATGTGTTATATGTATGTATTGTATTGTGTTTATCTGTCTTTCCTTTTCAGGTGTGTAATTTTTTTATTTTCTGTAGTGGGGAGTGGGGTTGTAATGTTTTTTTTTTTCTGTACTGTAGGTTTTTTTTTTCTGTACTGTAGTTTTTTTTTTCTGTACTGTAGTTTTTTTTTTTTTTCTGTAAGGTAGGTTTTTTTTTGTAATTAGAGTGTTGGGGAGGTTTATTAGGGGGTAGGTAGTGTAGGTAGGTAGTGTAAGTGTTAATAGATTAGTGTAGAGGGGGGTTAGTTTAGATTAAATGGTTTATTGTGGGTTATAGTGTAGTGTTTGTAGTTAGTGTCATGATGGTCCATGAGGACCATCATGGCACTTATGTGGTTAATGTTGGGTTGTAACAGGCCCATAATAGTAATAATATACCCTTATGGGACTGATGGGGTTAAAAAGAGCCTTATGGTGGTCTGGATTGACCACCATGACTTAATGGGTTAAATAGAGCCTTATGGTGGTCTGTATTGACCACCATGAGTTAATAGGTTAATTAAGGCCTTATGGTGGTCTGTATTGACCACCATGAGTTAATGGGGTAATTATAGTTGCCTGGGGTTAATATTTTTAGTGCGAGTCCTTTCAGGACCTTTACGGTCCTTTAAGGACCCGCGAGGTGGAAATGTAAAATTGAATTGCAGCAGGGTCACGATCGGTGCCGATCAGGGACCCCTGCTGCAGGGGGTTTATGTGGGGACACTTCGGGGATCCCGATGGGGACCCCCAGCATAGAGGGGGGTTAATTTTAGGTGCCACGGCCGGGATTGAGTAATAGTGTGCCGCAGGCCCTTTAAGGACCCCCCGCATAGAGTAGGGTTAATTTTAGGTGCCGCGGCCGGGATTGGGTAATAGTGTGCCGCGGCCCCTTTAAGGAGCCGCGGCAGGTAATTTAAAAGTTTTAAATGCAGCGGGGGGCCTGATCTATGCAGATCGAGGCCCCCCCCCTGCAATGGGTTTATGTGGGGACACTTCGGGGGCCCCGATGGGGACCCCCAGCATAGAGGGGGGTTAATTTTAGGTGCCGCGGCCAGGATTGGGTAATAGTGTGCCGCGGCCCCTTTAAGGAGCCGCGGCGGGTAATTTAAAAGTTTTAAATGCAGCGGGGGGCCTGATCTATGCAGATTGGGGCCCCCCCCCGCAATGGGTTTATGTGGGGACACTTCGGGGGCCCCGATGGGGACCCCCAGCATAGAGGGGGGTTAATTTTAGGTGCCGCGGCCGGGATTGGGTAATAGTGTGCCGCGGCCCCTTTAAGGGGCCGCGGCGGGTAATTTAAAAGTTTTAAATGCAGCGGGGGGCCTGATCTATGCAGATCGGGGACCCCCACTGCAAGGGGTTAATGTGGGGGTGCTGCAGGGGTCCTGATAGAGACCCCTGCAGCATGGGGATGTGTATAGGGTGCAGGGGGGAGCCTCACACTGCTGTCTCGGGCTGTTCCGAGGCAGCACGTAGAGGCTTTCGGATCCCTTGCGGGCACTTTTTGTGCACGTAGGGATTCTTACGATATGCGAGAATCATGCGTAGATTTAAGGCTACGTAGTTCTCTCGGAGCCTATTCTCGGCCATTTTCTCGCAGTCATATCGCAAAGCAGGCTGCGAGAGATTCGGTTCTCGCAAACAGCAGGAAAACTGCCTTTTGCGAGCACCGAGAGAACTACGAGGGATAATTTAATAGGGCCCAAGGTGTTCAAAAACTGCTGATAAAATACCCATTCAGCCTAGGCTTATAGCTCCTCTAGTGGTTTCATTACACTGTGTTCTTGCTGTAATATATGTTTTACATGTAAGTACTATAAACGTTTATGCTTTTTCAGAATTCATTCAATTTAGAGAGCGGGGTAGAGAGGGAGAGAGAGAGAAAGGGAGGGGGAGATAGAGCTGAGGCAGATAGAATGGGGGAGAGGGAGGGAGGGCGAGAGAAAGTCAGGGGGACAGAGATAGAGAACTGAGAAAGATAGAGAGGGAGAGAAAGGGGCAGAAAAAAAGAGAGAGAGGGAGAGCGACGGAGAGAGGGAGGGAGAGAGAAAGGAAGGGAGGCAGAGATAGAGAACAGAGGCAGATAGAGAGGGAGAGAAGGGGCAGAAAAAAAGGGAGAGGGACGGAGAGAGAGAGGGAGAGAGAAAGGGAGGGGGACAGAGATAGAGAGCTGAGGCAGATACAGAGGGAGAGAAGGGGGCAGAAAAAAAGGGAGAGAGGGATGGAGAGAGGGAGGGATAGAGAAAGGGAGGCAGAGAGAGAGGGAGGAAAGGAGGCAGAGAGAGGGAGGGTGGGAGAGAGGGAGGGAGAGAGAGGTAGAAAGAGAGAGAGGGAACGAGGGAGGCAGAGAGAAAGGGAGGCAGAGAGAGGGAGGGAAGGAGGAAGAGAGCACACAGAGCATAGATAGAGGACACAGAGAGAGACACACAGGGCAGCGAGAGAGTACACACACAGAGAGGGCGCACTGAGAGAGAGAGGGCGCACTGAGAGAGAAAGAGCATACTGAGAGAGAAGGAGCACTGAGAGAGAGACGGCACACTGAGAGTAAGAGAGAGCGCACAGAGATCTCACAGAGATCTCACAGAGAGCTCACAGAGAGAGAGAGGGCGCACGGATAGGGCGCAGAGAGAGAGACAGACGGCACACAGAGACAGAGAGAGACAGTGCAGACAATTGAACATAAAATATGTCACTGTCATTTCTGACCGGCAATTTTTATAGTAGATTAATATACTACTATAATTATACTATACATCAAAATGAACATACTTTCAAGACTTTGAAGTATATTTGAAAAAATAAGAAAAATAATGTTTACATTATTAAAAAGATCAATGTTTTTTTTCTTTCTGTGGCATCTTTCACTTTGATTCTCGAGTGACATCTGCTGGTAAGCTAATAAACTGCAACAAAACTGGGTCTTAGAAAAAAGGAATGCAGTTCATGTGCTTATGGTGGGCAAAAGAGTGATAGAAGCCCTCCACTGTGAGGAACACATTAAACAAATAGTACATTTGTAATCACAAATATGCTTATTAACCATTTTAGACAAGGATATTGTTCCTGAATACAAGAATACTCTGCATACAAAGATTTTAAGCTCAAATCAGGGCCCTCCATATTCTTCAGTTGTTAATATTGTATTTGTCCCTGTTCCCTTCCCCTGGACGGCGCAAAGGAATATGTTGATGCGTTACAAATAAAAGTCAATAATAACAAGCACTAACTCTAGTATGGGGATATAATGTTATGCCATATGCAGAGGGAGATATGAATACAAGTGAGAAACAGATAACCCAATTTCATTAAGTAAAAAGGAATTTGACAGAAGTGAGTAAAAGGAAAGGCAGTGTTTAACCAATTTAATGAGGGAGTAGGGAGACCCAGTAGGTAAATTGCTATGAGGTCTGTATCTGTATGGCTAGAAGTCTGTATCAAGAAATAATCTACCAGGTCACAGACATCCTCTAGCAAAATGCTGTCCAAACCCTTCCGGGTCATGCTAACCAGCTCACTGATCCTCACGGCGCCCAAAAAGGCAAGAGAAAAGACTGCGCTAAACTGGAGAACTTCAAAGGGGGAAAACAAATGGTAGGCCAGAAGGATAGCACAGCCTGTAAGATCGAAAAAGAGAGCTAGGTCTCCTCATCTTCTGCCAAGGCCAACCTCTTTTACCTGATTAAAAACTATTTTGTAATGCCTAGCCACCCAGACAATTTAAAATAAAATGCCATAGCTGACATTTTTCTTTCGGTGGCTGAAGGGAACAAACCTTCCTCCTTACAAAGCAATAGGAGCCATCATTTCTACCCTCCAATCTGCATTATAATCCCCACATGCTAGCTCTCCCAGTGCTTTCTATTTTCCCAGACCTTTTTATAAGATGCCTATGTTGTGGGCACAAGGGATCGCCTCATGAGGGCTACTAATTCCTGGCTCCAAAACCCCAGAGAAAACTAAACTAAATGCGTAAGTAACCTAGTCACTGGGAGGGATGAGGTGGCCATGTTGCAAAACACCAATGACTATTAAAATAGGTGCCCATACCGAAAGAACTTGCTGTATCATTAAACAAGTCCAAATCCATATTGTATTTTTCTCATTGAATGAGGACCTTGCTGTTCTATGGCTCCAGAAAAAGTGACCCATACCACAATGCCCTCCTTAAGGGGTTTTGACAATCTAAAAAAGCAGTGAAGGTACTAAAGCCAATCAGCAGCCAAACATTTTGCCCATGTCGATGATTTATATGGAGAAAAGCAACTTCCCCAGAACTTACTGTAGGGATTTCAGCATAACTTCCTGAGCTTGAGCTTCCATGTTTAATTATTGGTCAAAATCCCTAGCCTTAATCAATAGTGATCCCCAAGAAAGTGATGGTAATTCTTCTGACTGTCTATGGTGACCGCAAAGTTTGAAACTCCCAGTGCAGTAAGGGTTAAAGAAGACACAGTGTCTTATGGGTCGAGGATGGGATGAGAAACATAGACAAGAGAGACTGATGATTCACAATCCTATTCTTTAGCCACATAACTTTTATTGTCTGTTCCAAGATCAGCAGTGGCATGCAGTGGCCAGTAGGTGGTGCGATGGTGGCGTGACGATACTGTGTTCAATTTGTTCTTAGCGTGACAGCTAGAGTTAGGGTTCAGGGATAGGGTAGTGGCAGATGATAACCCTAACTCTAACCCTAAGAACAAATTCTCTGCGCACCACTGTTGCTCCACCTACTGGCTGCTGCACGCCACTGCTGGCAGGGACAAAACAGGAATGGTCCATTATGTCGATAAGCAAGTAACATATTTTTACGGCTGCTGGTTGTGCCCACAAATCAGGGATTTCTGGGGAATAGTTTATAATCTTATACAGCAACTATTAGATCAAAAATTGCAAATTTATCTAAATTAGGTCTATAAGGGGAGCACCTACATTAGAATCACTAATTCATAAAATTAAGTATATCTCTAACATGGAGTATCTACATAGCAGATTAAATGATTATTAAGAACAATATCTGTCTGGCAATATTGGAATTTAAAACAAAAATTGTTATTTTTAATCCCTTCTGCTTTGTCTTTACCCATACTGCTGGATATGTTTTCCATTAATTATGCTTGTAGTGATAATTTCATTATATATGTAATCATTATTTAATTTAGCACATATGGTAATAAATAAAGGAATACATATCTTCATGTTGTTGATTATATAGTCTATAAAAGCTATGTGCTAAAAAAAACTCAGACGCCACCTCGTGTTAGAAAAGCAGTATTGCAGTGTGCCTTATTGACTCCAGCTCTGCGTTCCAAGCCTCATTCTGGAGGGCGATACAGGGAATATAACCAAAACAGTTGAACTTTATTTATAATGTTTTGCCATCCTCCTAAGAAACCATCTTTTTTTCTGGAAAATACATTATTTCCCCCAAATATAAACAAGACACTATCAGAGGAAATAATTATAATCAGGAGCTTTGATTTTTTTTTATTAGAAAAACTATTCATCGATATCATCAACTGGATATTCACATAGACCTCTGAAGGGTTATCGTTGCATTTTGCCCCAATCAAAGATGGAGGTCGAAATATTCTTAATACGTAAAACATACAAGGGATGTGATTGGATAGGACCTCTCACAGGTTATAGGTTAGAGCTGTCCTTTAATCGAGCACATCTTGGTTATTTACTATAGAGCTGTAATGTAAGTAATTACATCAGGTAAGTGCATGTGGTACAGAGCCTGCATTACAGAATATTCACATGCAAATATGGCAGGTGCACCCGGGCAGACTAGACATCCAACTAGAGGCCTGTGTCTATAGAAAAATAAAGCTTTATACAATGTCTTCCCTATACATTCTCCTGTAGCTGCTGTCACTGACTGGCTCCTACTGTCTGTCACAGTTTTGTACAGTGCTGCTGTCACTGACTGGCTCCTGCTGTCTGTCACAGTGGTGTTGTACAGTGCTGCTGTCACTGTCTGGCTCCTGCTGTCTGTCACAGTGGTGTTGTACAGTGCTGCTGTCACTGACTGGCTCCTGCTGTCTGTCACAGTTTTGTACAGTGCTGCTGTCACTGACTGGCTCCTGCTGTCTGTCACAGTTTTGTACAGTACTGCTGTCACTGACTGGCTCCTGCTGTCTGTCACAGTTTTGTACAATGCTGCTGTCACTGACTGGCTCCTGCTGGCTGTCACAGTTGTGTACAATGCTGCTGTCACTGACTGGCTCCTGCTGTCCATCACAGTTTTGTACAATGCTGCTGTCACTGACTGGCTCCTGCTGTCTGTCACAGTTAGTGTTGTACAGTGCTGCTGTCACTGACTGGCTCCTGCTTTCTGTCACAGTTAGTGTTGTACAATGCTGCTGTCACTGACTGGCTCCTGCTGTCTGTCACAGTTAGTGTTGTACAATGCTGCTGTCACTGACTGGCTCCTGCTTTCTGTCACAGTTGTGTACAGTGCTGCTGTCACTGACTGGCTCCTGCTGTCCATCACAGTTTTGTACAGTGCTGCTGTCACTGACTGGCTCCTGCTGTCTGTCACAGTTAGTGTTGTACAGTGCTGCTGTCACTGACTGGCTCCTGCTGTCTGTCACAGTTTTGTACAGTGCTGCTGTCACTGACTGGCTCCTGCTGTCCATCACAGTTTTGTACAGTGCTGCTGTCACTGACTGGCTCCTGCTGTCTGTCACAGTTTTGTACAGTGCTGCTGTCACTGACTGGCTCCTGCTGTCTGTCACAGTTTTGTACAGTGCTGCTGTCACTGACTGGCTCCTGCTGTCCATCACAGTTTTGTACAGTGCTGCTGTCACTGACTGGCTCCTGCTGTCTGTCACAGTTAGTGTTGTACAGTGCTGCTGTCACTGACTGGCTCCTGCTGTCTGTCACAGTTTTGTACAGTGCTGCTGTCACTGACTGGCTCCTGCTGTCCATCACAGTTTTGTACAGTGCTGCTGTCACTGACTGGCTCCTGCTGTCTGTCACAGTTTTGTACAGTGCTGCTGTCACTGACTGGCTCCTTCTGTCTGTCACAGTTTTGTACAGTGCTGCTGTCACTGACTGGCTCCTGCTGTCCATCACAGTTTTGTACAGTGCTGCTGTCACTGACTGGCTCCTGCTGTCTGTCACAGTTTTGTACAGTGCTGCTGTCACTGACTGGCTCCTGCTGTCCATCACAGTTTTGTACAGTGCTGCTGTCACTGACTGGCTCCTGCTGTCTGTCACAGTTTTGTACAGTGCTGCTGTCACTGACTGGCTCCTGCTGTCCGTCACAGTTTTGTACAGTGCTGCTGTCACTGACTGGCTCCTGCTGTCTGTCACAGTTTTGTACAGTGCTGCTGTCACTGACTGGCTCCTGCTGTCTGTCACAGTTTTGTACAGTGCTGCTGTCACTGACTGGCTCCTGCTGTCCATCACAGTTTTGTACAGTGCTGCTGTCACTGACTGGCTCCTGCTGTCTGTCACAGTTTTGTACAGTGCTGCTGTCACTGACTGGCTCCTGCTGTCTGTCACAGTGTTGTACAGTACTACTGTCACTGACTGGCTCCTTCTGTCTGTCACAGTGTTGTACAGTACTACTGTCACTGACTGGCTCCTTCTGTCTGTCACAGTTTTGTACTGTGCTGCTGTCACTGACTGGCTCCTGCTGTCCGTCACAGTTTTGTACAGTGCTGCTGTCACTGACTGGCTCCTTCTGTCTGTCACAGTGTTGTACAGTACTACTGTCACTGACTGGCTCCTTCTGTCTGTCACAGTTTTGTACTGTGCTGCTGTCACTGACTGGCTCCTGCTGTCCGTCACAGTTTTGTACTGTGCTGCTGTCACTGACTGGCTCCTGCTGTCCGTCACAGTTTTGTACAGTGCTGCTGTCACTGACTGGCTCCTTCTGTCTGTCACAGTGTTGTACAGTACTACTGTCACTGACTGGCTCCTTCTGTCTGTCACAGTTTTGTACTGTGCTGCTGTCACTGACTGGCTCCTGCTGTCCGTCACAGTTTTGTACTGTGCTGCTGTCACTGACTGGCTCCTGCTGTCCGTCACAGTTTTGTACTGTGCTACTGTCACTGACTGGCTCCTTCTGTCCGTCACAGTTTTGTACTGTGCTACTGTCACTGACTGGCTCCTTCTGTCTGTCACAGTTTTGTACAGTGCTACTGTCACTGACTGGCTCCTGCTGTCCGTCACAGTTTTGTACTGTGCTGCTGTCTTCACTCTCCCAGCTCTGTTTCTAGCTCCAATTATCTTGGGTGAGTTCACATGCTGATCTTGGAACAGACAATACAAGTGTCAGAGTCTCATATCTGCAGCACCTCTTCCCTTCCTCTCTGCTACAGATTGGTGCAATGGGCTTATTAAAAAACACACTATCCTGAGTAGCCGTGAAGTGTATAATACTCTAAGAGAAGTAGCCGTGTCTAATAATCTAAATGAATAAGTAGTATTGCAGTATATAGTGATACCTTTTTTTTTATTTTACAAACATTTTATTATACTGCAATAGGTCCTAGCCTGTTATATGTACGCACGCATGCTGCCCTGCCCTGCCCTGACGACGTCCCGATTGTAGCTGTCTACAAGTGCCCAGTAAGTGGTTAGGGGTTTTGGGGTTAGGTTTAGAGGGTTATGGTTTTATGGTTAGGGTCGGTAAGTGGTGTAGGGGGTTAGGGGCTTAAGGTTAGTAAGGTTCTTTTAGGGGTTAGGGTTAGGCTAAGAGGGTTAGGGCCGGCAAAGGGTGTAGGGGGTTTGGTTTAGAGGCTAATGGAGTAGATTGGGATGCGAGCGCGCCCAGCACCAGGAGGCTTCCCGTTCCGTGCGTGCACATAACAGGATAGATCCAACTGGTCTTGGGGGTTAGGGGCTTAGGGTTGGGAGCTTAGGGAGTACATCAGGACACGGGACACGAGCGCACCTGGAGGCTTCCAGTGACATGAGTGCACATAACAGGATAGATCCCTGCAATATTCTAATTTTATATATATATGATTTTAAGGTCAAAGACATGACCCTCTCTTTTTGTAAAGTATTAATATTATTTTGCCTCGTCCTTAACAGAATATGTTGCATTACAAATGAAGGATAATAAAAATAACATATTTCTCCTTTATTTGCCAGCAGTGGCTCTGAGTGTCACCCACTATGGAGCTCCTGTTAGAGGGTTTTGGATTAACACTTGACCATTAGGGCTGTAATCTGACCTTTACTCTGCTTCTGACCTATATTGGGATCAGTGATAGTTCTGGAGAGTTTATTTCTGTCAGAGCTTTGTTGTGATCAGTTCTTTTAAAGGAACAGGGAAGGTTTCTGGATTTAACTAGCAATATAATATATATTAGTACCTCGCTTCCCGTCGGCTCCGATTGGCGTCGTTTTCAATACTCAGCGCGTCTCACAGGGGGGAAATTGCTTGGAAATTGACGTTGGTCAGAATTTGACGTGCACGCCACACCTCGCATCCTGTCTCTGCCTGTAGATGCCAATGTCCATCCTGTGACAGATAGCAGAAGCCTGTAAGTGCCAATATGCAGCCTGTGCCTGTAAGAGCCAATGTGCAGCCTTTGCCTGTAAGAGCCTATGTGCAACCTGTATCTATAAGAACTAAAGTTTTAATAAATAACCTCTTTCCTCCTCTACATCGCCATCGTCACATTGGGCTCTCAATTCCTCTCAGTACAGTTAAGCTAAGCTAAATGCTATGTTATCTAATGTAATTATTGTTTTTTCTGTCTGTCTATTTTTTCTGTCTGTTAAGTTTTAAGGTTTTGTATTAAAAAATAAGACCATCAGTTCAAACTTAAATGTGAAAAATATGGGGCCCGGAACGGATTTTTTCAATTTATGTTTGGAACTCAACCCGCTTTCCGGAACGGATTAAGGACGAGAACCAAGATACCACTGTACCAATGTATCACTTTACTTCTTGTAAACTTTATTTTATTAAAATGTCCCTTATTTTTAACTCTGTGTTTTCTGCCTAAAATAATACAATTTTGTTCATGCGGCTCATGGATACACAGACTGTGAAGCGTAGTGTTTTAAATTAGCCTGTCAGTGACCTCTCTGAAGTAGCATATTGCAGAATGTTGCCATTAATTGGTTTTTATGAGACAGTGCAACCCCTGTACTTAGAAGTGCACTGTTTGTAAGATTTCAGGCAGCATCAACAGATCTTTTAAGCACTTCTTAATAAAATAAAGTGCAGAAAAGTAAAGTGTATTATACAGTAGACTCTCAGTTATGCGGCACCCACTGGGATTGGTAGATGCCGGATAAACATAGTTTCCGGTTACTTGAGAGTCACTATTAAAAGAGGCCTAGATTAGCTGCACATAGGATGCTCTGCTAAGTATATATGTCAGTGAGGGCTGTTCTAGCAGCAGCAGCAGCTTTCACTCCTCACTTACAGGTAAATTCAGCTAGACGGTGTGGTGCTGAACCCGGGGAATGTAACCCCAACACTGCCCTGGCTCAGTCACTCTTGCCTTTCTGCTTCCAGGTAACATTGAGTTGCAGAGACATACAGTGAATGAAATCTAGGTGTCTGCAAGCATTTTGTGGCATGACAACCTGGCTCCTGGCATTTGTTGAGCCCTGTAAATCTTAATTTTTATTTAAAGTAAAGTATTCAATTTGTTTTCTGGTTGCTTGAGAGTTCTGGCTAACTGAGAGTCTACTGTATATCTAGTGAAATCCAGAAACCTTCTTTGTCCATTTAATCTTAGTGCTGCTGGGTGAGTGAATTTAACTATTCAAAGATACTGTTACATTACATAGTAAAATAGCACACCACTGTTTTACTATGCAAAGCTGATCATCTGCCACACCCCAAAATCTAACACACCAAAATCTCAGCAAACAACCGTTGCGCTTCCTAGAGCACTGCTTGTTGGGGGATAACTGGAAAGATCCAACAGTTTGTAGTAGGAAATTGTTATTTTTATTTTATTTACTTATTTATTTATGGATCATAAACACTGGGTGCCCTTAGAAAATGGGTAGAGAAGTGTGGATTATCCTGGCTTCATAATATTTAACAGCCTGTAACTTCTCAAGTTTCTGATTCTCAAATTTTGGCAGCACATCAGTCATCCAATGTAACCTCTAGAAGTTGCAGTGCACGTCCTTTCCTAAACACCTCTCTCCTCAGACTCCTAGGGCCATATTCAATTGAGGTTTCAGCCGATCTGGTAGCCCGTACGTGAGATCACAAGTTAATTTTCTATTCAATTGGCGTCTTTTTGTGGGCTCCAAATGGGTTACGAGTTACGGCCTTGAAAAAATGGCGATTTTTAAACCCGTAACTTACAGCCTCCCGAAGCCTTTGATCTTTCACTTTCGCAAGAGTTACGATCGATAAAATCGCACATGGCTATTCAATTCCTCAATTTCCCCAAGCCCAAAGGGACCGGGAGGGCTGCAATGTAGACAGGGAGCCCGTAAGTGAGTTGCAAACTAATTTGTTATAAATTGGCGTCTTTTTGCGGCCTCCGAACGGCTTCCGAGTTACAGGCTTGAGAGAGAGGGGGAAGAGACAAAGGGGAGGGAGAGGGGGGAAAGGGACACAGGGGAGGAAGGTAAGGGAAAAAACACAGGACAAGGAGAGGGGGGCAAACAGACACGGGAGGGAGTGGGGGGAAAGAGACAATGGAGGGAGTGGGGGGAAAGAGACAAGGGAGGGAGTGGGGGAAAGAGACACAGGGGAGGGAGAGGGGGCAAAGAGACACAGGGGAGGGAGAGGGGGCAAAGAGACAGGGGAGGGAAAGGGGGCAAATAGACACAGGGGAGGGAAAGGGGGCAAATAGACACAGGGGAGGGAGAGGAGGCAAAGAGACATAGGGGAGGGAGAGAGGGGGAAAGAGACACAGGGGAGGGATAGGGGGGAAAGAGACACAGGGGTGAAAGAGTTTGGGCTTGCCGAAGGCACTCAATGCGAGGCCTATAAAGTAGAGGGGGAGAGAGGCAGAAGGAGCTCATCGTAAGGCTCGCAAGTTAGAGGGGGAGAGCCTTGCATTGTGTGGCAAACAACAGCATTGCGGAGCTTAAAATTTTTATGTTGTCATTTTTGACAGGCAAGTCGCTAGTAACTTAATATATTGGTTAATCATTTGAGTTTTTTAATTAATCTGTTACAACCTGTCCTGAGAGCAAGATCATAATATGGCTTGCTAGGGTTTATCCTTCAGTAACACAGGTGTCTAATTCAGTTGCCAATGCTTGGCTACTGTGGGTGTTTACAACACAATATACAAACAAATAGTTTGGCAATAGGTCCTCTTGTATAGCAAAAGCGGAGATTTTTCAATATGGTCTTTGGTTCGTAGAGGCGCCCATAAAGAAACTGCTTTTTTACAGAGTAGCAAGGTAAAACTGGCTACACCTGGCTATGTAGCTAATAGTTGCAGAGCTAATGAATGGAGGGCCCTGGTGCAAAAAAAGATTTCGGGACCCAACCAGCACACAAGAAGATGAAAGAGGAGTAGATAGAGGGAAAATGTATGTCTGTTGGGAGAGAGTATACTGAGAGGAGGGGAAAGAGAGAAGGAAGAGAAAAATTGAGGTGAGATTAAGACCGCAAAGGAAGAGAGACGAAGGGCACAGGAGGGGAAGTCAAGAGGGGAAAGAGGAGAGAGGGAGAAAAGGAGATGATATAGAAGGGGTGCAGAGCGGTAGAGCCAGGTATGGTGATGGAGAGGTGGGAAGAGAGATGAGTGGTAGGATGAGAGGCCGAAAGAAGGGAGAGGCAGAGAGGGGAGAATGGGGGGTGGAATGGGGAGATAGGGAGACAAAGAGTGAGAGATGAGTGGGAGAGAAGAAAAAGGGGATTGATGAGAAAGAGGAGAGGAGAATTAGGAGGAGGGGAGATAAATGGTCTGTAAGAGAGAAACTGGGGTAGGGTGATGGAGGGAGAAGGAGGAAAGATGATAGTGGGAGAAAATAGGGGTGAAAGGAATAGAGTAGGGGAGGGAGAAGATAGAAAAGGCAAAGGAGAATGGGGGAGAAGAGGAAGTTAGATAAAAATAGAGACAAGGGAGAAAAGAGAGGATAGGAAAGATGAGGGATAAGAGAAGAGGGGGGAGAGAGCAGATGGATATAAAAGGAGGAGGAAAGGGACAATTAAGGTAAAAAGGAGGGAAGAGAAAGACGAAAATGAGAGATGAGTAGGGAAAAAGGAGGAAGTAGACATGAGGAGGAGGGAGAGAGAGGGATGAGCACTTGAGTAGAGAGGAGATAATGGGGAGAAAAACAGAAAAAAAGGGAGAGAGAAGAGTGGGGGAAAGAGGACAAGAGGAGGGGGGAGAAGGAAAGGGAGAAAGGTCAGTGATATAGAGGAACACAGTACAGGTTTACCCATGAATACTACTTTTGGGACACACCCAGCTTCCAAATGTATTAAGAATCCAGGGATTTTACTAAGAAGAGTGAGAATTCAGGTGAGACTAAGCACAATGCTCCTGTGGCTTGACATTTGTTAAATAAGGAGGAAGCTTTCATTCATTTTGCAGGCTTTAAAGATAGCTTTAGGAATCCATTTACTGAAATGGTGGAGGTTCAGAGTTTGTTTGTATGAATCTTAAAACTTTTAGAGAGAAATTAGAAAAATAAAATTATTTGGGCAAGATAGCAGGACCATTTTAATCTCTCCCTTTTAATAATTTGAGAATTTCCCATCTGGATGGATATCCCTAAAAAAGTCCAAGGTCTTTTGTGCTGATACATCATTCGTTATCTTTAAAAAGAGATTCAGTCAATAATGAGTTGATCCAGATTTGACAAGTGTCCTCTATGTCTCTATTTTTATGAGGTGGTGGACATTCTTAAAGCTATTCCTAGGCACTTGCTTGCTTGATACACATTCAACTTTTTTATTTCCTGGCGGGTTTTCATATATTTGGGGCCTATACCGATGAGTTACTGTCATGAACGATTTTGGGACCCATGATAAGACCCCCTGCACACCACAATTGACTCTGCAATACTGGCACACTGGGTGCTAATGTCATGAACTATTACAACGTAACTGAAACTTGTTGTGGGGACTGACTTGATTGTTTTTGTGTGTAGTGTGGGCCACAGTAATTCATTTTTTGATTACTATGTCATGTCATATGCACTGTAATAATGTATCTGTGTTAGAAGTAGGATGCTAGAAATATCTAAAAAATACTGCAGATTCTAAAGAATTTATATGGCCCTGCGATTGGCCACGTGTGACTGCTCTGGCTTTAGTCTGGAAGGTGGAAGTTTAGTTTTATAACCCTGTAAGTTGAGATCTGGCAACTAAGAGATGGGGGATGTATCATGGGATAGACATCTCCCAGGTGGTGAGAGTATAACAAGCTATTGCCCACAAGAGGAGGGGTTAGGCATGTGGGGGAGTAAGATCTTTTGATATATCTCTGTAACAATAAAGAAGTGCCAGTCTGATTTTGGACACACTAAATAAAGGTAGTGTTGGAGTCTGCATGTACTAATCAAAGGTACATGGTGTGTGATTCGGATATCCTATGAAAAAGGGTCTGATGGTTCCTGCCTCTTCAGAAATTATGCTGTCATCCAAAGTGTCTGCTGGTGTCAAGATCTGAACAAACAGTTGTGACCCAGAGAGAGAGAGAATTGGGGTGAGCGTGGTCCCCCAAATCAAGCGGGCGTAACAGCTGGTGGCATCGGTGGGAGATCTCAAGCATTATTACCAGCAGCCAGGATGGCTACTTACAAAGACAGAGAGAAAGAGAGCCAGGTGACCGAGGCAAAGGACTGCAGAGGAATGGCCCTTCTAAAGCAATGGATGGTGTTCCTGGAATTGTGGCAGGGCCATGAGTTGTCAGGCTGGCTGAAGAAACTGGTATGGAAAGAGATTGCCTTGGAGAAAAAGTATCATACCAGGATATGGTGCCCTTGGAGAGGATCTCTAATGGATGGGCTCTGGGAGATCGTGTATGCTGATCCTGAATGTGGCATGGGGACTGTAAGGAGGCAGAATAACTTATTTCTTAAACGCTGTCAAGGCCTGGGACTAGAACCATGGTCCCCGGAGGCTAATTTGCTGGAACCCCTGATTCAGCAAGAGCGGCACCTGGAGGCTGAGTGTGTTGATTTGCTGGATGAGGCATCCATGGAGCGGTTTGGCCATCCAGTTGGGAGGAAACCTGTCAGGCGGACAGGGAGGAAGAGGACTGTTACCAGAGGTCTGGGGAGAGGATATTATGGACTCTGACCAGTACTATACCAATATGAACGTAGAAATGGTCCAGGCCCAGTTAATTTCTGCTACAACTGGGACAGATGAGGATGGTACCATACATTATGGGTACATCTCAATAGCAGTAATGTCTGCGTCTCAGATGGGAATAGCAGGCCATATGGAGGGCCTGGGAGGGTTCTGGAAAGAACCAGAGATAAATTGTGAACCTAGCATGGGGTTTCCGTGGATAACTACAGTCCAGGAACTGGTCATGGATTCAGGGATGAACACAGAGAATAACCATGGGACTATGTCAGGCCAAGAGGAAGGCATGACGCGGAGCAACCATGCTCCTGGGTTCTTGAAAGAACCAAGTATGGACTGTGCCCTGGGAATGGATAGTGAACCATTGAAGGAACTTAAGATGATAGCCAATGTCAGAAAGCCAGCCACAGTTCAAGGGACAGGCTCAGCAAGCAGTCCTGGGAGATTGGCAGACCAAGGGGCACAGCCCTATCCAGGTAGCTAAGGACAAGACAATGGGGCAAAAAGAAAAGCACTGTCAGATTGCGGATGCAAGGGAGAGTCTGGGTGGGAGAATGCATACCCACCAGCCCTTGGAGGAGAAAATGGACTGTGAACTATTAAAGGAGTACCAGCTGATAAAAAATGTCAGGGTGCTAGCCACAGACCAGAAGGCAATGGAGGTTATGAGCCCTGAGATCCTGCGAAACAGAGACCCAGAAAATCAGTTAAAGAGGGACCACATTCCTTATTGTGTGTCCAAGCAAGGAGAGCTGGGGCACAGTGCCCTGACCATGGGACAGGGGCCAGCCATAAATCAAGGGACAGTAGGAGAGAGCTGTGAGACCCTGCCAGTGGACCCAGTGACCAAGGGAGGTAAGTTCTGTGCCCAGGCAGTGGTTCCAGAGAGAGTGGGATGTGAAATGCTGATTCAGATGCAACCTAGAGGATTGGAGTCTTTAGACCTGGCCACAACATTGGGTGCCCGCTTCCAGATCCATCCAGAATATTCCCCTTGGAATTACTATTTTTCTGGGCTCTCCAGGGGAGTGTTTTACCCCGTTAGTGGGGCTGAAGAGTACATCGGCCCTGTTTTTTGGGGGGTGGGATGGCAATGGACTGTATTGAATACCCTGGCACAGAGGACTGTTGGCAGAACCCAGGCCAAGCAAACAGTCTGGATGGGAGCATCTATTCTCACTGGCCCTTGGGAAAGGCTGTAATGGACTGAGGAGCTCTAGCTGATAAACACTGTCAGAGGGCTAGCAACAGAGCAGAAGCAGGGCAGGGGATGAACCCAGGACAGAGACCAAGCCAGTAAGCTAGACTGGAACAGCACTCTATATTGTGTGCCCAAGCAAGCAGAGCTGGAGCACAGTGCCCTGACTTTGGTTCCAGGCGAGATGGAATACAGTCCACAGACCATGGTCCAAGGAGAGGGAGAAATTAGGTCCTATGTCCAAAGCGTTGTACCAGGTAAGCCATGCCCAGACTGCGGTGCAGGGTAAAATGGAGTACAGTGCTCAGCCCATGTTTCAACACAGGGGGCTGGAGTCTACAATCAAGGCTCGGGTTTCTGATGCCAGACGGCAGATCCAGCATGCAGGGTACATACTGGGATTGCCTGTTTTTGTTCCAAAGGAAATAGACTATGTTCCTGGCTAAATAACTAGGGATGAGTTCTTGCCCTGGCCTGTTGAGGTTGTGCTGGCTGGGAATCCACAGGCCTTGCCCCTGGCTTTTAATTCTTCTCCGGAGTTGGTACAGGGAAATAATGACAAGAATCTGCACTGCACACCCAGGATCAGGCCCTGTGTTGGAGGAGGCCTGGAGAAATTGTTTTCGACATTTACCCAAATTAATTTGGGTGGTCCTCTTGTTTCAGTCAGACAGATGGGGTTACTGCTCAGGATTGGGGGGCTTGTACCGGTATTTGACCCTTCAAGATGCCTGCTAGCCTGGATGTTTCACATTCTATGGATTACAAATAGGGGACCATGGGATGCTATTTCTTGCCCACCCCACTACTTGTTACTCCCTGCGGCCGCAGGAAAAGGGGGAACCACAGACTGCTTCTCCTGGGATGGTATCTCTAAGCTGCAGAAATGCCGGCATTCATCTGATAAAAGATGGACGCCAGGATTCTGCATTTTTAAAATGGGGGCCATGAACAATTTTGGGGTCCATGATGGGACCCCCTGCACCCCACAAGTAACTCTGCTATTTGGAATGCTGTCACACTGGGTGCTAATGTCATGAACTATTACAACAGACTTGAAACTTGTTGTGGGGACTGACTTGATTGTTTTTGTGTGTAGTGTGGGCCACAGTAATTTATTTTGGGGTTACTATGTCATATTATGTGTACTGTAATAATGTATCTGTGTTAGAAGTAGGCCCTATGATGCTAGAATTATCTAAAAAATACTGTAGAATTTATATGGCCCTGCGATCGGCCAAGTGTGACTGCTCTGTCTTTAGTCTGGAAGAGGGAAGTTTTATAGCCCTGTAAGTTGAGTTCTGGCAACTAAGAGATGGGGGATGAGGAAAGCTATTGCCCACAAGAGATGGGGTTAGGCATGTGGGGGGAGTGAGATCTTTCTGTGTTTTGATATATCTCTGTACCAATAAAAATGTGCCAGTCTGATTTTGGACACACTAAATAAAGGTAGTGTCAGAGTCTGCGTGTAATAATCAAAGGTACATGGTGTGTGATTCTGAGATCCTAAGAAAAAGGGTCTGATGGTCCCTGCCTCTTCATAAATGATGCTGTCATCTGAAGTGTCTGCTGGTGTTGAGAATTGAGCAAAAAGTTGCAACCCATAGAGAGATAGAGAATTGGGGTGAGCGTAGTCTCCCAAATCTGGCGGGCGTAACAGTTACTTTGTAGACATATGTTAGCAATAGATTGCTTATGTCTCTTTTAGGAAGGTTTAGCAAATGTTTGGCCTGGGTAGTAACCAAAAAAAGTGTGTTACTTACTGAATTACATTGATGGTCTCTTATTCATAGGACCAACAGGATTGTCCTGCTGCTTTTTAGGTTGATGTAGCAGTGTAAAGCAGCTTAGCTTTCTGGTATACCATTGTCTTGAGGAACATTTGGTCAAAACACTTATTTGTAATACATATTTACACTATTCAGATGCTATTTTGTCTGTTATCATAGAAAATAGGAATTTGTTGCAATTAGTGGATTTTGCTTAAAAGAGTAAAAAAAACTCACTTTATGTGAATTGTAGTCATTACTTGACCATTTGAAATTTGCTTGCAAAGTAATGCCTACAGGAAGGATTTTGTCCCGACACTTGTTTCTAACACCATAGGGTGATTTGAGATTAGAGTTGGCCATATGGTAGCAATATTTGATTTCTTACAATGGTCATGCTATGTTTCAGGGTAAAGAACTTCTCAGTCAATAATACTATACAGATGGAGCAGGTCCCGGTGGTTATGGAATATTTTGGGAGGGACACTGGTCAGCTGTGTGTTGGGCTAAATAGTGGGTAGATAAGAGTTGTACTTGTAATTTGACTTTGTTAGATGTTTTACCTATTGTTGTAGCTCTTCTTCAAGTGGTAAATCTTTTAGTCACCAACAAGTTAGTTTTGAAGGTATTAACAAGTTGTTCTCATCATCATCTTCATCGCCCTCGTGTTTGATTTAATCAAAATAACTTCATTTCCTAACCTCTTTTGACCATACTTATTAGAGTATGAGTCCTAGATAAATACCAACCGCTATCTCTAACTCCCTAGGTCTATGCCTATATGTACTACCCAAGGGTCCCAAATTTTCCTGTATTTGTCCATTGAGTCAGCCAATAGGTGGGTAATTATTTCATTGATTGCTATATAGTTAATCTTTTGTTTAACCATCAGAAAATTTAGGTTGCTAGATTTCCAGGATTTGGCAATAGTTATATATTGAAGCAGCCTATTTTGGGATGGTGACAGAGTGCTATTGGGAATCCCCAGCAGCATGTTGTCTATAGTCCTGTCCACTGGGGCATGGAACAAGTCCGAGGCCAACTTCGAAATTGCATCCCAGACTTTTACTACCTGGGGGCATGTCCACCATATGTGGGTAAATGTCCCTGTTGCTTGGCACCCCCTGAAACACAAGTGGCTTTCTGACTTTTTCCATTTTGCAAGCTTCTCTGGGGTAATGTACACCCTGTGGAGCACCTTAATGGAGGTCTCAAGAATGCTGTAGTTAAGGGAGCCCCTGTAAATGTTGGACCATACCACCCGCCATTTGCCTAGGTCCCAGTTCGTATTCATATCGGTTTCCCAGTTTTACCTTGAGTCCTTTTGGTCGGGCATTAAACGTTTTATAAAGCATCCCTAGAATACCCTTTGTTAGTGGGGCCACTTGACAGATTTTAGACAGCCAGTTCATTTCCGGCACTGTGTGGTTCTTTAATAAGGAGTGTATAAAATGTTTAAATCTGCAGAAGTTGTAGTGTTCTGACAATGGCAAGCCATGTTTGTCCCTTAAGTTTTCGAAGGAGAGGATTTGACCACTTACTAACCACTCTCCCAGCCTATCTAGTTTTTCATTCTTCCACCAATGTTGGGAGATCAGGTTCAAGCTTATTGGCATCTGGTGGGTGATTAAGGAGCGAGGTCATATAAGATAGCTTTGGGAAGATTTTTGTGTGCTTACGGGCCCAGTTCCAACATGTTAGCGTGTGCTTTACCATTGGATTAGGTGAGTTTCTAATTTTGGGGGGCATATCAGGAAGCCACATAATCGTGTCCCAGGTCAACGGCCACATTGATTGGTTTTCTATATAAATCCACGCTGGTTGGTGGGTCGCAGAGTGGGCAATTGGCAAAAAGGATAGTTGAGCGGCCTTGTAATAGAGTTTAATATTTGGACAGGATAGTCCTCCATCTAATTTGTGTAGATACATAATTTTTTTCGCAATTCGAGATGGACCGTGATTCCAAATAAACCTAAAAATATGCCTTTGAAAATTAGATATATTTTTATTTTTTACTGGAATAGGGAGAGTTCTAAAAAGGTAAAGGAGTCTGGGCAAAATTTTCATTTTTATAGTATTAATTCTCCCTACCCATGAAAGCGAAATTTTGTCCATCTACCCAAGTCTGTAATTAAGGTTTTTAGTAAAATTGAATAGTTAGCATTATATAGGTCATTTAAATTTGCAGTTAACCTAATACCAAGGTAGTTTATATATTTAATGTCCCAATTGAATTTGTATCGTTCCTGTAGCCTATTTTTCTCTGCAGCTGGCAAATCAATAGCTAGTGTCTCTGTCTTCTCTAAATTTAATTTTAAGCCCGAAAGCTGACCACATTTTTCTAAAGTTTTAATGAGCTCCAGAACCGAGTGAGTTGGGTTGGACACCACACAAAGCAGATCATCTGCAAACAGACACATTTTAAAATGATGGTGTCCTACCTCTATGCCGGTAATCTCCGAATTGCCCCTGATCACCTGCGCCAGAGGCTCCATGGCCAATGCGAAGAGCAGAGGCGATAGTGGGCATCCTTGTCTAGTGCCCCTCCCAATTCTTATACTCGGTATTGCAGGACCCGGGAGCTTCAGTTTGTCCGAAAACCCTTTTTTAATCTTTAAGACAGATGCGTATTTCACTGTTTAATAAGAGCTTTTATATCATCCAGGTAATCTTTAAAAAGACTCTCTCCAAGTGATCAGCCATTGCAAGAAACAGGCTTTCTAATTAGTATTGTAACTTTTTTTGCAGGTTACAGGCCTTACAGGATGTTAGAAACACAAAAACCGTAAATCGCTATTCAATTGCTACAATACTGCAGTCTCAAGCACGCAAATCGCCACCTTTTTTACTGACGCGAATATAAGCCGCACCCGTAACTCGCAAACTCAAAAATCGGAAAAAAGGTGCGGCTTATATTCGGACCAATACGGTATATGTAAAGGTTAAACAATTACAGAGTTTGCTTTTTAATTGCTCAGTGAATTCAGACGAGCCAGTATAATGTCAATTTCATAGAATACATAAGGAATATAAACTGACACTGGTATGAAATCACAGCTGTAATCTTATTGGCTCAAGAGGCTAACTGATGAAGACATTTGTTTCATTGTTTTCTGTTGAATTGTAAGCTAACAACACTTGTTGTAGATGACCCAAGTGTATGTTGATGTCTGCTGAGTCACATTGACTTTACATCCTTAGGTTGCAGATCTGTGTCCTTGCTTGCTGATGGTGGATGGGAGTATGTAAGACATTAATATTGATAGGGCATAATTACATTTTGTTTTTCTCCCATTCTTTTTCATAGAATTGTAAGTACAAGTATTCCAGTCAGAAATGGAAGATAACATTGATACCCTTCTGTTCAATAAAACGACAAAATTAATTTTCACTGAAAAGAATAATCCTCGGCTACCATGGATTACTTCTGGTCTTGTGGCAAGCGTCTATGGCTTATGGGCAATGTTTGTCTTCCCAGGCTTCCGAAAAGTTCCAGTGAAACTGAAGGTCAGTCTACTTACTGTTAAGTGCCTCAGTATGGTAATTAATTATACTAGTGCCAGAAAATGCCAAATTATGTATTTTATATGCCTTACTTTTATATTGTTCATTTGTACTTTATTTTATAGAAATACTAATAATTACATCATGCTTGTTTTAAAAACGAGTATAAACAATGAGCAGATCAGTGTAGCAAGTTTAAAAGCAAAGTACTGTAGATACTCAAGTAAACCGCTAGTTTTTTATGTTCCCATTTTAACCAATATTCGGAGGATCTCGATATATTCTAGATACAGCTGTTCTAATTCTGGTAAATTGGTTCCCTGCAGTTCTTATTGTTGAATGAAGTTTACAGTCTTCTCACTGATGCAGGAACAAACGGCTCCTCACTGTCTTGTCTTTATTAGAGTGCATCCTGCTGCTGCGGCCAGTGCACTGAGTGCTGCATTTACCTCAGGCTGCAGGCATTGTGTTGCGAGTCCTGCAGGAGTGGGTGGGAATGGGAGTGGAGGTCTCAAGCATACAGTACATATTATATATGTATATGAATGTGACAGTAACAATAATATTCTGTTGTATTTACTTGTTATATTGATTATTAAAGCATTTATGCACCATTTGGGGTTCTTTTGGAACAGGATTCAGCACATATTTTTTTCTACAATTCTGTGAATTTTAACCCTTGCAATATATTTGCGTTTTGCACTTTTTACCCATTCATCTACCAAATTCATAACCCTTCCGGTATATTCGGGTGGCGCTATATTCGAGTATCTACGATAAAGAGTGCTTTTTATTATCTAGTACAGTGCGGCACTCCTTTTGTACGTGTACCACCAGCTGCTTTCTGTGGCCCAATGTCTGCCAAGGAGGTTCTTCGCAAAAACCTAATGCTATTAAAATAAAACTCCTAGGCCATTTTAAACACTTGTGGCATCATGAATAAACTAACAGTTATTTTAAATCTGGCTCACAGGCCAATAAAAACTTACCCCTACTAAATAAATTGAATAGTGCTGAATACTATATGTAGCGCTTGTAAATATCTTTTTCAAGATGCAGTGTAGTGGTAAAAAAAACACAGACTTTTAAAAGTATACGTTGTTTTTGACATAATGAAAGATCTATTAGCTAAATTATATAAATTACTTATTACTGTTTTTTTTTTTTATTAATCTCCCTCTGCTCTACTCAAGGGAGATGCCCTCAGAGTGTGTCAATGTATGAGGTCGGAGACCACAAGCTGTGAATCCCCATATTCCAGCATGGACAGTGGCTGGTTGTTGGGCACATAGTTATGTATTACAGCTGATGGGTCTGGAGCCAGTATTACATGATTTTGCTGTATATAATATATATTATTATAATATATTTAAATAACTAACATACTGTTCAAAACAAAAACTGCAGAAAATGATTGGAATAGAAAAGACAAAATATATATATATATATATATATATATATATATATATATAGAGTTGAGTGTCCTCTTATTGAGAACTTACAATAGCTCCGTGTTGGTGATGTTGACCTTTTAACTGATTACTATTTAAGAAGAGATATTAAATTTACTAGACTGGCAGATAAACCCATGAGAGAGACATTTGCAGCCTTATTAAATTGTGATTCGATAAATTTAAAAGCGCATATTTTTTTCTACAGAAGTAAAGGTCTTCACTAACTAAAAACTACTGTAAATAAAATATGCTGAGTGCTTTAATAGAGCCCTTTTACATTTACCGAATCACAATTTAATAAGGCTGTTAGTTTTCTTCGGTTTGCTGATATACTGTGCTGAGAGGGTGAAAAGAAAAGGCCAGGACTGACCCTACCTACAAAAAGTGGTAATAGAAATAATTAACCAAGAGGGTTTACAACAGAAGCGTATGGTCAAGTGCACCAGCCATATGGATAAGGATAAATAATAAATGGCACTGGTTTTGGAATTAACCATTTATTTGAATGTTTAATGTGGTTTCGTTAGAGTTAAAGCAAGATTCTAGGAGGTCAGATAATATCTTACAAAAGACAAGATGGATTCAGATTCTGTGAATTGGATATTATAATAGTTTATGGCAAGGGGGAGTAAAGGGATGAGTGGCAATTTAATTATTTATGCAAGTACAATGTTTGACTATTGATGAAAATATGTGGTTGGTTGGCATTGTGGATATGTCATGAATTGCACAAATGTATGAAGAGGTTTAGAGAGAGGTGCATAGCACTGGGAGAGTGCCAACAAAGTTGGTTCGCAATGGGTTTAGGATGGGGAGAGCAGCTATTTACAGGTTCATAGTATGATCTTGTATTTGGCACTGACATTTTAAGACAGTATAGGTGTGCAATGTTGATGGAGAGGAGTATAGATGTAAAAAGTTGTTGTGGGTCCGTTTTGTAGAGATGCCTGTGTGATAGTGGTGTATATTTTTGTAGAGGCACAGAAACGCAGTTTATGGTAAGGCAGTAGCATAGGAGTTGGCAAACATAAAGAGTGACCTAACGAGGAAAGAAAGTCAGTGGACAAAGTTAGGAATAACATCTGAGGCGTACTTTGCAATAATATTGAGTATTCCAGAAGATGTTTGGGAATGTTATATTTGTTATATTTATACATATGACAAAAGATCTGATTAGAACTAGAAACCATTGTATTCTTTACCTAAAATTTTAAGATGCATATGAATAAACTACAATTGTTTGATTGCAAGTGTATGCAGAATCGATGCAGTTTTAACTCATGTTTGTGTTCTACATACTGACGAGATCTGTGATACAGTTTAATGTGTTTGGTTAGGTGCCGTTCCTGCCTTCCAGCAAGTCCCAGACAGCTAATGTAGTAAAACTCCTGAAGGGTCGAGAAGGGACACTGGCTGACCTGGGATCAGGAGATGGTAGATTGGTGAGACACACTATAGAATATTTGTTTTAGGATTTTTTTTTATGTTCTATTTATTTAAATGTTCTATTTACATTTAATTAAAGTTAATTCTTTAATGAATAGTTAATTTACAAAAACATATTTGCCTTTTATACTAAAAAAATAATATATTGGAGAGCTCTTGGAGATGTCAGATCTTGGTGTGTTTGTCCCATACAATAGCATAGCAATGGAGAAGTTATCCAATACATCTCTCTTTAGTACATTTGTATCATTGTGTTCTGTAATCAGGGGATCACAAGTTTACCCAAGGCAAGTATAAATATTCAAGGTTTCTTCTCTCAATTGAGCTATAATTCTACTGTATACCATAACATTTTTGTCCCCTCATTAATGTAAATCTGTTTCTGACCAACACCACAAGTACAAGTTTACCATTGTATTTTTATGTATGATCCTCCATATGGAATAATAAGATATGTTGCTAGTCAATGAACAATATTTAAATATTAGTTGGCATAGTTGTATAGACAAACTGTTTTTTTAATGCATGTTTAAAATCAATAATAATATTGTGTGAAGCTGAACCTGAAGTGAATATGGTGTGCTTATTTTTTAGTAATTGCAGTTAGTTAGTTAACATTTTGTCAGATAGACTTTAATAATGTGAGGATAATAGATTTCTGGACTGTTTATGGACGCAAAATAGGGGATGATTTAAGGATGAATTCACTACAAAGATGGCTTAACACACATTGGAAGGACAGATGCACATTTATGGCTACCGGAAGAAGCCATCCACAACTTGAATATCTAACATCGCCGGAAGAAGCTCTGCAGATTGGTAAGATCCCACAATGGTGGTTTTGAATATAATATGTTTTATTTGTATATATGTTTGTTAATATGTCTAAAATTAGGTGTTAAAATTCATGGAGCTTGGTTGACCAGGGTACTGAAATTTTATGTCTTAAAACAAAATACATCACGATTAAATGAACACATGAAAAACAAACAAACAAAAAACAGTGACATACATATTGTATACAAAAGTAAGCAGTGTACATTAGATACTCTCCAAAAGAGCCACCATTATACCACTTAAGATCAACAGTTCAAGCAATATAAATCCAAAAATGTAACCTGGTAAAGATATACCATTACTAGGGATCTCATCATTTCCATTAACTTCAATTTAACAGAACTGTTCTTATCTCTACACTTCTACCCATATCTTATCAAACGCTGCCTTATTATACAGTATAATTATTAAATAGTAGGCTCAGGCTAAACATGAGGTGCAAACTATTTTCAGATAAAAAAAAATTCCTTACAAAAGGTCAACTTAAAAAAAAAAAAAATCAAAATAAGTTTGAAATATGTTTGTGGGTCATTCCACATCAATTCAATGAGGTCATGTTACCCTCTGTATCGGATTTTGATTAAACTTGGGGTACACCCTTCCCTTACGGTTGAAAGAAAACCCCCTGTTTTAATTTTATAGCATTTCAAAGTTTTATTAAATCTGCGTTGTCTGTTCCTCTTGAGATCCTCGGCACATTACATTTTTTTTCTTCATAACCAATTATCAGATTTCTTTGAAATTTTACACAGAGCTCAATACATTTATAAATTCATAAAAAATGTATAAATGTACTTGTAGCGTAGTTTTTTTGGTGGAAAAACTAGGTTTAGAAAACGTGAATTTTCAGCATGTGATGTGGGCACTATGGAATCAAAATGTTTTGATGTTGAAAATTATTGCAAAGTCATGCTCTTTCTTGAGACAGAATGACATTTATGTTTTTTTTATTCCTTGTAACAAAAATTTTACATTTTGTGGACATCGTAGGAAAAAAACGGCTACTAACTTTACTACAATCCGTAGCTGGAATAGAAAATATTAATGAAACAAAGTTGTTCATCTTAAAATCTAACATAATATAGGTTATTATAGTTTTTTTCGAAAGTGCAGACTTGTTTTTAGTTTTGGGGTATTTAAAATTATGCAAATTGGCTACTGTGAAATCAATAAAAAAAAAAAAATGTGGTCAGAAACTTTAAATGCTGACAAGTAAGGTAATAATAAGACCTGGCAAGAAAAAGATTAAAATAATTTAAAATGATGCATTATATTCAATTATGCAACATTACATGATCCCCAATGTGTTTTTCAGGATATTATTGCACCCAAAGACATGTCTATCTTACAAAAGAAAACAAAAATGATGTTTACGTGCCATCTTGAAATAATTGAGGCGTAATTCGCAATGAGGCAGTTTTATGACAGCAGATACATGAATAACAATAAGGACAACAATTAAACTAAAGTAAAAAAATACCACAGACTATGCTATTATCACAGTTGAGTACCTTACAAGTTTAATGGTCCTCCGTTTAATTGCTGTAGCCTCCGTATCACCTGTAAGTTTTTTTCCATTTTTTCTTCCATCAATGTCATACACTTGTTGAGAAAGAAGTATCTTCTGCCAGTTATTGTCTGTGGGGGTTGTACAATACCAAGCATATGAGGAAATGGTATTGCGCAAGAATAGTCACAGCTAGTCCAGCAGAAGGAAGGTAAAGGTCCATTTGGGTGAAGACATTTTACAAAAGCATCTCCCTCGTCTTGATTAATCTCCAATATCATTCCAAAGTACCACAAATAAACATACTTGCAAGCAGCAAAACATCCAGGATACAGATCATCAGCATTCATTATTATTATTATTATTATTATTATTAACTTTTAGTTGTAACGCGCCAACATATTCCGTAGCGCTATACAGGGTATGAAAACAATAAAATGTACAATGTTAACAAACTGCAGAAAATGGAGAGCCTAGTTTTGAGCTTACAATCTTTGTAGAAAGTGTTTTTTTTTTTTCCAAAGCACCCTACAAGATTGGAGGCTTGCTACTTACAATCTAAAGGGAATGGAATAGGCAGAAGTCTGGGCAAGAATAGAAAGATAAGGAATCGCAAGGGTCAGGAAGGAAGTGAAGTTTACTTAGGTAGGAAGGCATGCAAAGTTAGAATGATTTTTCATTTAAAAGGAAAAGATTTGATTGAAAGCTATTTGAGGTGAGTGGCTCTAGTATGTAATATCTTACAGATACAGTATAATGTGCAAATGGGAATGTAAGGCGAGGGGCCTCGGTTAGGAGATATATCTCCAGAAGCCAACATATGGTTATGTGGGAGACATGATGTGGAAAAGTTGAGATGAAGAGCCGGAGGAAAAGGCAGGAGGAAGAGGAAGAAAAAAGGCAGTAGAAGACATTGTGTAAAGGATTAATTAGGAATAGTTAGCAGGTTTTGTTAATCGATTAGGTGTAGGAAATCTGAGTGACTCAATAAAAGTAAGTAAGTGAGTAACCAGGGGCGGGTGTGTGAGGGGCAGTAGTTGCAGGATCAGAAAGAGAGAGACAGGGGCCCAGAGGTAGTGTGGACAATGAAATAGAAGATGAGAAGGATGGGCAATGTTATTTCACAAGAAGTTTGGGAAGGCTCCCAGGTTGAAAGTGAGGGAGGGTTCTTTATCAATGTTCATTCTTCTTGCTTCAATTGTGCCTGTAGAATTGAGTGCAAGGGTATCTTGTGCCGAGAGTCTCAAGAGGAACAGACCACTCAGATTTAATAAAACTTTGAAGTGCTATAAAATGAAAACTGTTTTAGATAGAGGGAAAAAATAAGGGGTTTTCTTTCAACCATAAGGGAAGGGTGTACACCAAGTTTCATCAAAATCAGAGACAGAGGGTGATGAAAGCCTTGATTTTTGTGTTGATTTGATGTGGAATGACCCTTGTATTGATTATTACTATTTAAAATATGTGAAGGCTGGACATTTACAATAGCCCTTTGATAAGGGGTGATAACCAGTACAGCTGACTCCTCTTTCCTTGCCTGTTGTACTCTCAATAATGTTAGCAACCTCTATCCTAGAAGCACTATTCCCTACTTTCCATGATCTAGCTAAGGCCGATGTCATGGACATTAAAAGACTTTTGAAATGAGGATAGATATTAAGGAAAAAAGTGTAATAAAGCTCCATGTGGAGAATGTAGAAAATTAATCCTGAGAATAGCATTTACATGCCTAAATTATACATGCCACAAATCCCTTCATTTCTCACAAGTTCATCACATATAGATATCTGCTCTAGCAAGTGAGATCATAATCAGTAGATCTTTTTGCAAGAAATTAGAGTTTATTTTCTTTATCTCACATACATAGTAAAAATAAGTTTTACCAAATTATTTTTCTGACCGCCTTAAAAGATGAGCCCAAGAATACATACATCTTGTAATCAAGCTCTGTGGACTGCTTTTTTTTTTTGCCTCCCAATAGCTCTTACTTGACACAAGGGTACTTAGTTCATTCCAGACACTTGAAATAAACCACAGCCGAATTTTGAGAAATATTAACGTAACATATAGGCAAACTTCTTCAATTTTAGTCTGTGGATAAAGGGAGTCATGCCCTCTTATCAATATATTCCAATGTCTATTTATTATGCACATCATATGGATTATCAATATTTTAATAAACAACAGTCTATTTGCTATTATACAAAATGATCCCCATTGTTGTTATAAGGCATCCCACCCCCATTAAGAACATGAACACCTAAAAAGAATATACTGTAAAGATGGGACTTCAATATCAGTTTGTTATTGAACTTTATGAGATTTTGATCAGTGTATAATAGTAAACATAATTTTACAGTATTTGTAATAAATATACAGTGCCTTGCAAAAGTATTCACCCCGCTTGGCATTTTTCGTGTTTTGTTGCCTCACAACCCGGAATTAACATAAATTGTTTGAGGATCTGCATCATTTAATTTACAGAACATGCCCACAACTTTGAAGATGTTTTTTTTTTTTTTTTTTTTATTATTGTGAAGCATTAAACAAATAGGACAAAATAACAGAAAAAGTAATTGTGCATAACTATTTACCCCTCCCCCCCCCCTAAAGTCAATACTTTGTAGAGCCACCTTTTGCGGCAATCACAGCTCCAAGTCTCTTTGGATAAGTCTCTATGAGCTTGCCACATCTTACCACTGGGATTTTAGCCCATTCCTCCTTGCAAAACTGCTCCAGCTCCTTCAAGTTGGATGGTTTGCGCTTATGAACAGCAATCTTTAAGTCTGACCACAGATTTTCTATTGGATTGAGGTCTGGGCTTTGACTAGGCCATTCCAACACATTTACATGTTCCCCTTAAACCACTCAAGTGTTGCTTTAGTAGTGTGTTTGGGGTCATTGTCCTGCTGGAAGGTGAACCCCCCTCCCTGTCCTCAAATCACGCACAGAGTGGTACAGGTTTTGCTCAAAAATATCCCTGTATTTAGCACCATCCATCTTTCCCTCAACTCTGACCAGTTTCCCAGTCCCGGCTGCTGAAAAACCTCTTCACAGCATGTTGCTGCAACCACTATGTTTCACTGTGGGGATGGTATTCTTTAGGTGATGTGATTTGTTGGGTTTGCGCCAGACATAGCGTTTTCTTTGATGGCCGAAAAGTTCAATTTTAGTCTTATCAGACCAGAGCACGTTCCTCCATACATTTTGGGAGTTTCCCACATGCCTTTTCGCAAACTCAAAATGTGCCATTTTGTTTTTTGCTGAAAGTAATTGCTTTCTTCTGGCCACTCTGTTATAAAGCCCAACTCTATGGAGCGTATAGCTTATTATCGTCCTATGTACAGATACTCCAGACTCTGTTGTGGAACTCTGCAGCTCCTCCAGGGTTACCTTAGGTCTCTGTGCTGCCTCTCTGATTAATGCCCTCCTTGCCTGGTCCATGAGTTTTGGTTGGAGGCCGTCTCTTAGCAGGTTTGCTGTTGTTATGATAGATTTGATCGTGCTCCTGGGGATCATCAAATATTTGGATATTATTTTATAACCTAACCCTGACTTGTACTTCTCAACAACATTGTCCCTTACTTGTTTGGAGAGTTCCTTGGTCTTAATGGCAGTGTTTAGTTAGTAGTGCCTCTTGCAGCCTCTGAGGCCTTTCAAAATAGGTGTGTATGTGTAATGACAGATCATGTGACACTTAGATTGCACACAGGTGGACATCATTTCACTAATTATGTGACTTCTGAAGGTAATTGGTTGCACCAGAGCTTTGTATGGGCTTTATAACAAAGGGGGTGAATACATACGCACATGACAATTTCCTGTTTTCTATTTCTAAAAAATAGTTTTATGTTTATATTTTTTTTATTTCACCAACTTAGACTATTGTGTTCTGATCCATCACATACAATTCAGATTAACAAAACATTGAATTTAAGGCTGTAATGTAACAAAATAGGTAAAATGTCAAGGGGGGTGAATACTTTTGCAAGGCACTGTATAAATTGGACCTTTTAGATACATTAAATAGTGATAAGTATAGTATGATATAAATGTTTTATGTTTGTTTGACAAAAATCAATGTAGAAACCTGGAATTTTACTGATCTAGTAATTAAATTAGGAATTGTTTCTTCAGGATTGTAAATAAAATATTAATTACATCCTTCCAATATTCCCTCATTACATTTTAACAGAGAAAGGGATCACATGGATAACAAAGATAAAGATCTAAACCTCAATTAAAAAGAAATTTGGAATGAGGGGCAACCTTGTTTTATATATAAAAGAAATAATGATAAATGACTTGTTGTTATAAAGGCTATTGAGGTTTTTAATGATATGTAATGAATACATGTTTTCAAATCCTTTCTTTTTCTATACCTCATATACATAGTCAAATTAAGTTTTATCAAATGTTTTTTCTGGCAGCCTTAAAGGCATATTTAAGTTTCCTGGATTATGGTTGCATCTTATTGAGGAGAATCAGTAGTGTATGAAAACTTTTTTTGCATGGAAAAAAATACCAAAACATTAACAAACTCACCCTGATGTTTGCTAAATCTCTTGAGTTTGCATTTATTATAATTGCTTTTCAGAGTTAACACCCTTGCATATCCAAGCTAAGTTTCAGAAGTTCCTCTTGGTATGATAATTCCAAGTGGATGATGTGAAGTGCTCTTGTAAAGTATTTCTCAGGGTCTTTTTCCTTGTAGATGGAGTTGGTTTGTAGTGGATATGACCGAGCTGGGCTTCTTAGTACGCTATCACAAATAGTTCCTTTCCACCAACGGTTGAAAAATCTATTCCAATAGGAAATGATCGATCTGGATTATTGGAGGTTTGCTGCTTTCTCGTTGGACATTGTTCACTTAGTGTCTTAAATCATGCAACGTATAAAGGGATGTGGGGGGAGACAGCGCACCACAACCTAGCACAGATCAATTATATACTACAAAGTGTATCAAATAAAGATCATAACTGATAAGATATTACACTCACATGTAAGCTACCTCATAACTTGAGGTAGGTATAATTCACATAAACATTTCCTCATGTCCGTTCTTTCTTTGTGGAGATGTGGGACCAGTTTGACATATTTGTACACTTGTAGATATATTATTTATTTAAATCTAGTTCGATTTTCAACAGTACCAGTACCAAATCCTACTGAAGGTATAACCCTTGATTGTAGGTTTTATTGGGTGGAAAAGGAGCACCCAAATCTCATTGGACATATTGCTTCCACATTTTATTAGTAACTAAGGTCAAGTTTAAAAAAATTAACATTCTCAAAAATGAGATGAGCATATATAAAAAAAATGGTAAAAATTACATAAAATATAAAATAGATTTCCAAATGACTAAATATTAGAATACAATGATCAAATGCGTTTCGTCACTTCTTTTGTAGCTTTATCAATGATCAAGAACACCTTGCTTTCATCAGTTAATGATGCGCATATATAGTATTTGTGCTATCAACAGGATTTGTCAAGCTAAAATTAGTATGATATTCATAATTCATTTTAGCCAATCACAAGCAGCTGTACATTTTAATAGCAGCGTGCGCAGGAAGGAATTATGGGATGTGTAGTCCTCAGCTGTAGGAAGCAGGAGGAGCCAGACACTGCTGTGTAAGTTCTCCATTGAGCTGCTGCTTGCTTGAAAGTTAGTGAAGGGTTAAAAGCCATACCCAAATGCAGTGTTTCTATGGGTAGGTACACTGTGCTTATAAAGAAGTTTTATTTTTAAATAAAATAAGTTTGTATGTGTATAGAATGACTCAAGATAATGTGTGTGTTTCTGATATAAGCAGCAGGTGTTAGATTAGAAAAAGGTAAAAACAGGGAAACTTAGATATGCCTTTAATAGATGAGCCAAAGAACACATACAGCTGCATTTTTGTTAACTTTGTTGTCTATTATCAATTTTAAGATTTCAATATTGTAAATATGGGACTCTAATTACAAAACCCTTATTTTTTTTTTGTTCTTAAATGTGGCATAAATATATAGCCAAAAATAAAAATATCCTTCCTAACAAGTAATTTAATACTGAACATGACTATAGCACCCTTGATTTCAGAAAATACATACTTTTCCAGGGTTCATTTTTGTATTGATTACCTTTGTTTTTTTTACTATCTGTATTCAGTGGTGAAAATGCAAGTTGGAGTTAAATCCTTGTACAAGTGCAAACAAAGACAATACTTAAAAAAAAAAAAATTAATTGCAATGTTAAATATGTTTTCCCAATGATGTACTTTTTAAAAACAATTGCTTCAATTTGAGTCATAGTTGAAGGGATGCAGTAGCATTTATGTCTTGAGTTCACCAATGCCACTAATATTTTATCATCTTCGGTAAAAGTCCAAATATTTCCTCCACCCTCTGCCAATACAGTGAGTAAGGCTTTTCAAGAAACTTTCATGAAAAGAAAACATCATAGGACATGACCTGTGAATGTCTGAAAAGCCAAAAAGGGATTTTCACTTTAAAGGAGTATTGCAGCAGATGGGGGAATTTATTAGGGCCTACTTTACCTTTTTTTTGGCTACCACAGCTTATTTTATTGTTATCTTTGCTTTGTCTGTTTCCATTTTATTATATGTTTTTGCTGTTTCTATTAAGAGAAATAAAACAACATATCACATTTTGAAAGACTATTTATGAGTACAGGAATCCATTCTGTGTTTGTTACTTATCATCATGAGAAGTAGATCATAAAGGTGTGTCTTTGTAGTTATCAGGGAAGAAATGAGGAGGAGTGAACAGGGAAAAGTCAAGAGTCTTTAATATAAGGACAAGATTGAAATTGGTAAAGTACACTCTCCTTCACTGGCCCAGAAGCAGACACCTTGCATCATTCAACGCAAACACAGCTCTCCAGGAATGTAAACTCCCCTCTCACACAAAAATAACTTCCATTAAGCATCATGGATTCCTCCCGGTCCTGCAGAGGCACCAAAATATATTTAATTCTAATTAAAACTAGCTCTTAGATTCAGTTGTCAACCATGTATTTTATTTTTCATTGTACAGTGGCCTTTTAATAGGGTGTACAACATCTTATTATTTGACAAGAGATACAATTAACTGCTATGTTGATTTTATTGTATGACATGATTACAGTGTACATTCGTATTAACTATACTATAGGTAGCTGTATATTTGAAAAAAAGCATAACAAATATTTTTTTTGTCCCTTTTTCTATTTGCTGTGACTATATGTAATATGTTTCTATAACAATTTTGTTTAATAGAAGCATACAAGTTTGTGCTAAACATCCCTCAGTCAGACATTTATTATAATATTACTTAGAGCAGCGGTTCTAAACCTGTAGGTCGCGACCCCATTGGGGGGTCGAATGACAATTTGCCAGGGGTCACCTAAAACCGTGCAATCGGCGATCTGTTGCCAACCCCTCCACAAGCTGCAGCCACAGTAGGTTTCTCTCGCTGTGTCGCAATACTTGCTGATCAGCAGTGTCTGATGTCATCATAGCGCGGCTGTGCTGCCTAGTGTAATGCCTAACGCGCACGTTTCGTCTATTCACTTCAACTGAGGCAATAGACATACCTTCTGTCCTTTACACCGGTATATTAAGGCTAGTCAAAGTAAGACTCAATTAAGATATTAACTCTTTCATCATTGTCAGTATTCTTATACCTATATACAATAGATCAAAAAACAAGAAACTGTTATATTTAGCCTCATAGATATATCGCCTATCTTAATTTTACTGTTGGCGTTTGCCACAACTTGGGAAATTTTATCAATGGGTTTGCGGCACTAGAAAAGTTGAGAACCGCTGACTTAGAGTAATGAAACGTTCTCTAAATGATACATTTGTAATTTATTTTAAATCCAAATTCTACTTCTCTACTACACCTTTGTTGTTTTCATTATTTGTAAACATAATTATCAATGTATCTGTAAACTTTAATGAAATGCTTAAAAGCACAGTTTTATGGATCAGCTTTCATTATCTTAAGTAGTAATGATCAACTTCTTAATTTATTATGAAATGATTGAAATAATTTTCATATCTTTTTCAGGCTGGAGATCCTCCCATCTTTTCTAAACTTCTTAAGCAGTTTGTAAAAGATGGGCTCAGCTCCAGCCTAAACATGGAGTACAGACTATTTTAATTGAACATTTTATTCCTTATTTTTTAAAATCAAAATACATGTATTTATATTGACCATTACTCTTTATAATTTATGAAGGCTGGACCTTTACAACAGCCCTTTAATAGGTGGCCAATAACAATAGAGCTGTCGTGCAAATGTATCACTAGCTAATATCTCTCTGCTCTGCTCAATATGTAAAATTTTAACCCTTTGTACATGTTGATTTAGATATCAGACAAGCTTTTTTTACGTCGTAAAGTTTGTTTATCTTGGTATAGTTGGCAAAAAAAAATCACACGTTGAAACACTGTAAGAAACTAGAGTGCTCTTTCAGTGCATTGCAAGAAAAATTTACAATTTCTTAATTATTAGGTAAAATTAAGGTTGGTATACCTGCACATGGTAGGTATATTTTTACAGTGAGAGACAGAATAACAAAATAAATGCAAGAAAAACGCATGTTAAAAAAGTAATAAATTGATTTACAGGTCAATGAATATTTGACCCCTTCCACTTAGCACTTAGTGGCAAAACCCTTGTTGGCAATCACAGAGGTCAGACGTTTCTTGTAGTTGGGCACCAGGTCATTAAGGTTTCAACTCTGATGTGTGGCAACTCAAACCTTCAGCTCCCTTCACAGAGTTTCCATGGGATTAAGGTCTGGAGACTGTCTTGGCCACTCCAGGACCTGAATGTGCTTCTACTTGAGCCACTCAAGGGGCTGTGTGTTTTGGGTCATTGTCAAGCTGGAATACCCATCCACGACCCATTTTAAATGCCCTTGCTGAGGGAAGGAGGTTCTCACCCAAGATTTGACGGGACATGGCCCTGTCCATCGTCCCTTTGATGCGGTGTAGTTGTCTTGTCCCCTTAGGCATACAGCCTGATGGTATGATATCATGTACAAGAGTCTGTATATATGACATGCAGCCATAGTGCACATCAGAAGGAATAATATTCCACCTACAGAAATCCTTATCATTTCGTAGAGGCTCAAAGGATATCGGTCCCCAAAAAACGCTCATTCTACTTAGTTCGCCCTGGTTATATACAATTTGCAATGAAGCACGTCAATAGCATTATCATTATTTAATACTAGCGGCTTGCCCGTCAAAAATTACGGCAATAAAATTTGAAGCCTGGCAATGCTGTTTGCCACACAATGGGGGCCTCTCCCCCTCTATTTTACTGGCCTTGCGATGAGCGCCTTTGGCGCTCATCACGGGCCTCGCAATGAGCGCCTATGGCGCTCATTGCAAGCCTTCCACCCCCCACCCCCCTCTACCTCTCCCACCCTCTACTTGACAGGAGGCACTTATTGCGAGCCTCTCTCCCCCTGTGTCTCTCTCCCTCCTCTGTGTCTCCCCCCTCCTCTCCCTCCCCTGTGTCTCTTCCCCATTTCCCTCCCTTGTGTCTCTCCCCCCTCCTCTCCCTCCCCTGTGTCTCTCTCCCTCCCCTGTGTCTCTCTCCCTCCCATGTGTCTCTCTCCCTCCTCTGTGTCTCCCCCCTCCTCTCCCTCCTCTGTATCTGTATTTCCTTCCTCCTCTCCCGCCTCTGTGTCTCCCCCTCTTCTCCCTCCTGTGTGTCTCCCTCCTCCCCTGTGTCTCTTCCCCCCTCCTCTACCTCCCCTGTCTCTCCCTCCTCTGTGTCTCCCCTCCTCTTCCTCCTCTGTGTTTCCACCCCTCCCCTGTGTGTCTCCCCCCTCCCTTGTGTGTCTCCCCCATCCTCCCTTGTGTCTCTCCTCCCCCCCCCCTCCCCTGTGTTTCTTCCACCCTCTTCTCACTCCTCTGTTTCTCCCCCTCCTTCCCTGTGTGTCTCCAACCTCCTCTGTGTCTTCCTCCATTCTGTTAACCATCTCTTCCGCACACGGGCGCCCACTCATGCAAGCGCCACGCAATGCGCATGCACGAGGTGAGATCTTGCATGGAGCATTAGACCGAGGGAGACTGGCAGTTATTTTGTGTTTCTTCCATTTGCGAATAAACACAACAACTGGTGTCACCTTCTCACCAAGCTGCTTGGCGATGGTCTTGTAGCCCATTCCAGCCTTGTGTAGGTCTACAATCTTGTCCCTGACATCCTTGGACAGCTCTTTGGTCTTGGCCATGGTGGAGAGTTTGGAATCTGATTGATTTAATTGCTTTTGTGGACAGGTGTCTTTTATACAGGTAACAAACTGAGATTAGGAGCACTCCCTTTAAGAGAGTGCTGCTAATCTCAGCTCGTTACCTGTATGAAAGACACCTGGGAGCCAGAAATGTTGCTGATTGATAGGGGATCAAATACTTATTTCCCTCACTGACCTGCAAATCAATTTATAACTTTTTTGACATGCGTTTTTCTTGTTTTGTTTTTTGTTATTCTGTCTCTCACTGTTAAAATACACCTACCATTAAAATTATAGACTGATCCTTTCTTTGTCAGTGGAGAAATGTTCAAAATCAGCAGGGGATCAAATACTTTTTTCCCTCACGATAGATAGATAGATAAAAAAAACTACTGAGATTGATCATGAGCACAGAATATGAATGGAACTGCCACAGTGTAGAACTCTGCTCTGGCTATTGAACTAAGTTTTTATCCATTAAGCTCTTCAGCTCTCCACAAATATGGAGGAATAACTTTCAAACTAAGCAAGTTCAATAACATTTACACAGGTAGTTAAATGTTGCTATAAAGGGCGTTAGAGAGCAGTTAGGTAGGACTTGATTCAAGATAAACTTTTATTAAACGTTTCCTGTGCATTTAAGCAATCAATTACTATTTTAACCCATCCACTGAGGCAGTATGAGCTCCAGATCTCTCTCTACCCCCTGATTGGTGTATTGTCTCTGGAGTAAACCTGCCCGGGGTGAGTACCAAATTGAAAACCTTTTGATACCACTCTGTAAAACACACATTAGTATCAGGCAGTCATGTAACATGAGCTGCTAGCAATGTACACAAATACACTTTCTGGTCACCTCCCACTATCATACTGCAAGTACGTATGTCTGTTTGAAGATAATTCCCTACTCAAAAGACAAAACTTCATTCAAAGAGTGGAGAGATCTAGAGTTTATGCTGTCTGGGGGCCTGATTAAATTTGTGTTTCATTGTTTAAATGGCAGCGTAAACATTTAATAAAATATTATTTTAACTATTTAGAGACCTTTATACGAACATTTAAAGGGACATTGAAGGTTCTGGATTTTAATAGGTATGCCGCATGGTTTCTGAGATATGGTCCTGGATAGGTTAGTACACAGAGTTTGTGTCTGCATATGCTGCAGTGGGCAGTCACACACAGGAACTATTTAGATGTTTTTAGGCGGTATCGAAAGAGATTTTAAGCATGAGTAGTGTGGAGGGCTTTAATCGCTCTTCTGCCCACCATATATTAAATGATTGTTGTGGTGAACTACCTACTCATAATATCCACAACACAGGCTGAGATACCGCTCCATGCTGATGATAGCCAGTGAGCTTGAAACAGCTGTACATGGATAGGATTCTCAGCTTGTGTAAAATCCAGCCTTCGCTTTGCATTAAGGCTGTGTATAAGCTTAAAGGAAGCCATATTTGAAAATGGCTATGGATTGAAGAGCGATCATGCATGTGCATGTCCCAGCTCAGCTTCCCAGAATGCAGTGTAATAACTGTTTTTCTCGGAATTCTGAGCAGGTTTTTTAATTTGCTTTAGACGTCCAAATGTGAACACAGATGTACTATTTATTTACTATATATATATATATATATATATATATATATATATATATATATATATATATATATATATATATATATATATATAGTTTTGTCACATGCCGTTCCTTATTCCAGGTCTTTGCTGCTGTGTCCATGGGGCTTCAGGGAACAGGATATGAGTTAAATCCCATTTTGGTAACCTGGGCAAAGTCACAAGCCTGGTTGAAAGGAATTTCTCCTGTGCAAGCCACATTCGTCAAGAAAAACTTTTGGAAGGTGAGCTAATGTTTTTGATATTCTAACACACCAAACTACTTTTTTGTTTTTTTGAAGCTAATCAGACCTTAATCTCCCCTTGTTATAAATGATAGTTCTAGTATTTATACCTCCCATTGCATTACCTTGTCACTACAGATATCATAAAGTGTCAAAAGGTTGTGGCCTTCTGGTATCCAAGAGCCAACCTATGTCACAGAGCTGAGTGGTGCCCACTTGTAAATGGCTACTGTAATGTCCTAACAATAGCTACAAGTTGTTTAAGTAATACATTGGTCCTTTAATTAAATTCATATTCAATAATTTGTAAAAGCAATATACCTTTCAATATACTTTTAATTTCTTCAGTAAATTGAACTTTTCTGTCAGCCCTATTAAATTCCCTCAACTTGTAAAACCGTAGTCCGTAACTTAGCCCGCAAAACTTACGGCTATTAAATTGGCCTCATACAGCTACCCGCTAACGGCTTGCGGGTTAAGAACGAAAAAACCCTACAGGATGACGAAATTTGACCTCCGTGGCCGCAAATCCTTTGTTCTGTCAAGCCAGTAACTGTTCGAAAATCACTATTAAATTGCTACAAATCCACTGGCACTCAACCCCATAATCCGCAAATGGAGCCAAAAAAGCCAACGGGTACTAGAGAGGACCAGCAAGGGGGTTACAGTCCTATCCATAGCACTGTAAAGGCAAATATACACACACTACTTTACTCATAATTAAAGGGAAAGTGATATTAGGTATTACATTTAATAGCACAACATTCTCAAGCTCGCAAATCTGCAATACAAATACTTTTTTTTATGTTTAATTTCTGTATTCTATCGATCCCGGCAATCAATGTGTTAATACATATAATGGAACTCGCATGGACTTGAATATCATATTGACTGATTTATTAATATTGCGGGTCCAATCGAAACTCGTAATTGAAACCCGTAAGGCTTTGAAATCTAACCTCCATTTTTCAGTGACGCCGTTGGCTCCTTCTAAAGCTGAAACTACGGGTTTGACTAATTGATCATGTTCAGGGCCGCACATGCAACGTGTGCAAGAATGGTTTACAGGCTTGCAACTATGGCCCGTAACTTGCGGCATGGTTGAATTTAATTGCTCTGTAATGCAGCCGAATTTCAAGCCCGCAACCTTTGCAGGCTTGCCAATGCGGCTATAAGCTTCGCATTTAAAAGGGCTGTGTGTCTCTTTAAATGTGCCGTAGATTGTAAAAAAGTGATAGATCTCTACTGTGCAAAGTACAACAAATGATATACTTGTGTGTACTGTACATCTGAATGTCTAAAACAGGTCAAACCGGAGAGACAATTGCCATTTTTCGATGGGTATGTTTTTCCACTTTATCACCTCCTAAATTGCTCTCGATAAAGCCATTAGCTCAGAAGTAGGGTCTTTCAGATAATATATACATAAAATAACTAACTTCCATATACATTTCAAGGCACTTCCACACAGAATTTTTAAGTACAATTTAATGGGAATTGGTTATTTCTGTGTTACTTATGTAAATATATACACATTAAAATGAGGTGTGATTGTATTTTATCCAAAGCAACAGAAGTAAGTTATAATTACTTTTGTTTTATAGGAAGATCTTTCAAGCTTCAATAATGTTACAATTTTCTTAGCTCCTGGTGCGGTGAGTATAACTATTTAACATAATTGTTCGGGCATCAGAGACACTTGGTAATGAAATAAGCAAAATAATCTAACACAATATAAGTATGCATAAAAAGAACACTTTTAATAAGTTTTAAATTCATCCTGAAGTTGCCTTGCATTGATGCTAGGTCACCGTGCTTCCTTCATCCTTTGTCAGTTCACCTTTACAGTGAGGATCCCATGAATCAGCCGCAGAGGACATAGGATAGGACCTGTGATTGACTGTAAAGGAGAATTACACATGGGGAAGGAGGCAATTGGGTCAGATTTTAGTTCCTTACGATGAGTTTACATTTTTTTTTCTTTATTTGTTCCTCTATTTTGCTAAATAATTTTGCTAATTTTAAGATTTCAGAGCTCTCTTAATTGACCCTGTCCACCATTGAGCCACTATTTAAATGAGTGTATAATGTTTATGTATGACATTATATGTGTTCAAGGCAGAATAGCTGATATCACAAACCGATTATATCATGCATGCTTGAGGAGACTAGGGGACATAATAATTGGACTTGCATATTACTTGTAGCCCAGATAGGTGACACATAAATTAAGCACCGTTTAGATGATATGTGCAAGTTCTCCTTAATTTCAATGCTTTTTCTTACTGCAATTAGTTAGTATTTTAAAATATCACATATATAGTTGTGAGCATGCGAGTTGTTGCTAACGCTTGCAGGCTCGCGTAGCACCAAACACCATTAGCTCACTTACAATTTCATTGCCGTCATTTTTTGACGGGCAATTCGCTAGTGAATATATAATATTAATGTCTGTTTTTATGTGACATAACCTATTTGCCCCATGGACCGTACACTGGTCATTCAAGCAAAATTTGTTCTGAAGTTTTCGAGTGACAGTAAAAAAAAAACAGTGACAACTGTCAGTAAACATTTCCCCAAGCAGTTCAGTACAGACCAACAGGCTCTGTTGGTGGAATTTGAAATTAAAGCAATTGTTCGATAATTGGAGCACTGCCTTTTTTTGAGATTGATATATAGACTGACCTGTTCCAGTCTACTGGCCATTGTTGGCATAATACAACTACAAACAGGAACTTTATTATAAAATTGTTAAAAAAATATATAATATAATATACTCTAATAAGGTGCTCACTACATACGGGTTGGTTAAACCAATACCTCAATACAATAAAGGTGCACAATACCGTCAAGAAAAGAAGTCTATGCAACAATGTCCCTCTGTCCTATTTCAGAGACCTCCTATCTGAAGGGCTATGGTGTGCCCCACAAACTCTCTAAATGCCCTACAATAAAGTGGAGCAATATCCAAGGAAGCATATACTCATCCAATATGTTGAACCAAACCAAACATGCATTGATTTACTTAAAAGTACTCTCTCGTGCTACCGGTTATGAGATACATCCTTCAGCTATACTCTTTACTCTATTAGGGAGAGATACTATGGGTGTTTGTATAATACCCACACCTCACCAGTAGATTATTCATGTTGTCCCAATGTGGGATATTTAAGGCTATAGTTGTTTTTAGCTGTGGGAATAAGTACTTCTATTTAATTATTCAGTGTACGAGATACGACTCCTGAAGCTTATGTAACCGTAAAAAACTATTAATTAAATATTGCCTTTTTTCTGGGTTTACTTTACAGTGTAATCATCCTTCTTGTCATTTTGATTGTCATGTTAATATCTATTTGAAAGCTTCTATAAAAAGTTTGGATTTTAGCCATTCATTTTTACAATATCCATCAAATGTAATTGTGAAAAGTAATTGACAACCCTGATACTTTACATACTTGACTACTAAATAGGTGGTCCAGGGGACTACAGTTGTCCTTAAGTTATATTCTGTTATTAAACTGACGCTTTGTTAATGATTGAACAGGTGTACCTAAATTACAACTTCATTAACTTTATTTTCATTTATTTAATGCATGTTGCAACTAATTTGCTGAATTGATTTACACTTTTATCTTAAGTCTTAAAACTCAATTACGTGGATATAATTGTGAACCTGTATGGTGTGTATTTACTAAACACCATTATCCCTGAAATTACAGCAACCTTGGCTACAAAACATTAAGGCTCTAATCTGTTTGTGAAGGCAATGAAAGAAACTAAATGGTCTTTAGAAATCCAAATTACACGAATGTTTAACTTTTTTTGGATTCGTACTGCATTGTTGTGTTTGGGTGGTTGTGTATTGGTAATTAGGTCTGAACTAGCTTTGGTTTGTTACACTAAAGGTATATCTAAGTTTCCCTGTTTTCCCTTTTTCTAATCTAACACATGCTGCTTATGTCAGACACACACTTTACTTTTACATTACTTACTTTTTTTTACATTACATGGAGTAATTCTATACCTATACAGATTTATCTTCTTTAAAAATAAAACTTGTTTTCCACACCCCCAGAGCTGCTTACATAGGCACAGTGTACCTACCAATAGAAGCACTGCATTGTGGTACTTCTTTACTAACCTTCAAACCAGCAGCAGCACAATGCTGAGATCCACATAACAGTGTCTGAGCCCCTCCTACTTCCTGTTGCCAGGTAAAAACAAGACTATACATGCCATTATACTTTGGTGCACAAACTGGCTTTACATGCTGTGTGCTAGATGCATGACACTAGCAGTGGGAATGCTCTCCCCTGTGGGAGAGTCTTAGCACAAAAAAAAGCAGTACTACATGTCACAGGTGTGCAAGATGGCAGCCTGCAGGAAATAGTCTGGAGGTTTGCAAGTTTTTTATCTTACCTAGTGCTTTGGAAAAGCACTGTGTGCATTTGATTTAAAGCTCAAAGACAGGGCCCTCCATTATTTTGTGTTAATATAGTTTTTTCCTTGAACTCACCTGTATAGTACTACAGAATATGTTGGCAAGTTACATATAAAAGAATAATAATAATAATAGTACAAGGAGAAGGGGACTTTCAAAAGCTGAGAACTTCTGTGGAAGAATGTAAATTGTATATGTAAATTATATAATTGAAAATTAAATACATGTATATAAAATTGTTTGACAAAATGTTTTGACTAAAGAGTAATTTTAAGCAATGTTTTGTATATTTAAGTTCACAGAAAAAAAGTGGCACAATTGAAATATAAAAATGGTGAAGATGTTTTTAGAAAATGAAAAAAAAATGTTTTTACTGGTTAAAGCCACTGCCTTGTGTGAGCTGCTACCTCAAATGGAATGGTACTTTTCACCTCATGAGATTTCCATTAGTCATACTGAGAACCCTAGTATGAACGCCACATTCCAATTAAATCATCTAAACAGTTTTGTGCATTCAAGGTGCCAATAAACAAAAAACAAGAAATAAATGGTTGCTCCCACTACAATGTTACTGCTGATAATAGATAATAAATTAAAGACTATTTTTTGTTGTTCGAAAAAAGTTTTGCCTGGTAGCAAGTGTAGTTCTTCAAAACATGGGACGACAATGATTCTTTAATGATGGGTGCTTCTTAACATTGCCATTTTGTACATATTTAAATCCGTTTGCAGTGAACATTCCTAGAGAGAAGGCAATTTTAGTTATTTTATGGGGAGAACTGAAAAATTATTTACGATTGAGGTGCGGACTTACAAAATGGCAGGAGATTTTGAAAATACTTTACCTCATCTATAAAGATTATTTTATATCACTTAATTCAACTATTTCTTTGATTATTTTTTATTTTTATTTTTTTAGAATTTAAAATGTTATTTAAACTAATATCTGATTTTTTTTTATCTTTACAGATGGAAGCTTTAGAAGATAAACTTATATTTGAATTGCCAGATGATGCTCGAGTGATTGCGTGCAGGTTTCCATTTCCTACCTGGCCACCAATATGCACAGAGGGGTCCGGACTGGATCAAGTGTGGGCATATGATATGATGACTTTAAAGAAGGCCATACTCAACCACAGGAAACAGCAGCCATCTTGAATCCCAAGTTTATATAGATAGATATTAACAGAAGTAAGACTGAACCATTCAATGTCAGTACCAATAAGTGACTTGTCTTCAGGTAAACTTTACAACACTGTTTTATGATTTTAACAAAAAAAATATATATAATTTAAATACTGTTAAACTCACAGATATTGAAGAAGTTATTTTCATTGATCATTTTCAGTATTGATTTATATAAGAAAATTAACTCTATCTATGCATTTCCACACAAGAATATTCATTGCACACAAATTAATAAACCATTTTATAAGTAATCTCAAAAATCGTAGTTTAGAAAGATTTTTTAGTAAAAGAGAAAATATACAAACAAATATGAAAGAGGTAAAGGCATCCATGGTTAAAGGTGTGACTCATTTCATGTCACTACTCAGAATTCTTGGCTTTTAATGGAGGCGCAGTTTACAGAGTAATTTGGTGAGAAAGCACCATAACCACCTATGTGTATTGGGCATGTTGAACCATGTACAGTGTACCCCGACAGCATCAATGATTTTGAACGGCATCTGATGGTGATAGACAATACCCATGCTCCACTGGTAACCAATGTACTTTACAACTACAGCCACTTTGGATTAGTGAAGAATAATTTGATCACACTACACCATTAACATTAGAACAGATGGGAAGAAGAGAAAGAGCCATGAAAGAGGGTTGTTTAAGGCATGTTGGGGTGGTGCAAGGATTCCATTGGAAGCACCACTGTACCTACCCTCTTAAGTTTATAAAAGCGCAGTTCACAGAAGTCATGTTAAGTCAAAAAGCGGCTGTGGGCTGTTGACAATAGAAGAAAGTCATAGCTTTTCTTTACATATAAGAAACTATAACATTGAATAAAGAGCCAGCATATGACAATTCAGCAATGAGCAAATTTCTATACTAAACATCAGTATAAACAATTTTTTACATTCATAGTAATTGAAAAACAGATTATTAATGAGGAAACTCAACAGAACATCTCTAATTTTCTCTTCTTTCCATCTGTTCAAATGTTAATGGTAGAGTGTGATTAAATTATTCTTGATATTCTAATCTAAAGTGGCTATTGTTATTGTTGTTGTTGTTGTTGTAAAGTCTTGGCGCTTGCAATTTGATAAGGAAACTGAAACTGGACAATCACACAACTTTTGATAAAATATCTACTCTGTGTAGTCCAATGATTTAATCATCCTTTGCCACCAACAATTAAGCTGAAATATATGGAAGAAACCACTCACATTTAATATACTATTTTCTAATTTTAAGTTAAACTTTTTAAACACACTGTAGTCCCATTTTTGTAGTGTTTTGATTTTAAAGAACTATAATTAATAAACAACCTATTATATGCACTTTATGAAGTCTTGGCCTTCAATGTTGTCTTATATAGACTACCCATGTAGATCTTAATTTCCTATCTTATCCTTCTTGCTTGAAGTTCATATAAGCAGTGTCTGTATTATAAAAGTGCATGTAGTACTTTAGTGGTAACAAAGTGGTAATTGGCTAATCTCTGCCTTTCACCCAATTGACAAGAGATACATACTCAGAGAAGTATTGGAAGTCCTCAGTATTGATGACTAGAGTGATATGTTTCAAAGTTGGTTTTTACCTTATTAATACTTTTGCACGTTGTCAATACTAGTTCTTTGAATTAGCATAACAAATATATTGGACAAAACTGTACATTTAATGCTTATAGTGATGATCTATCAACATGAACATTTCAGTACTAAACAGTATTATTATGATGCTGAACACAGAATAAAAATAGAAGAATAGCCATGTGTGTATATGTGCCTTGGCAGTGAAACTTGAATGTATTCGTAAACATGTCCTAGTTACCTCAGGTATTGGAAGCACGTTACTCTGCATACCTCCATAGCACAACAAATGAAATTAACTGTTCTTTTCAGTGCAGCATTATATATGCCTTACTAAAGTGACCTTTTTATCTGATTGAATATGCATTGCTTTCACCTTTGCCAAAAATAAACTGCTATGTAATTTTCTCATGGTTAATACTTGCCAAGTCATTTGGTGAATTTCCAAAGTTGAATCTGACCTTTACAGATGTTAATGTGCAAAACAAAATTGTTCTTTTACTGTTTTTATTTTGATTGCTGTAGTGTGCAGAATGCTTAACCATATTCTCTGAACTCTGGTTAAATGTGTCAATTAATTAACTTATATGAAAATATTAACCTAAATTACTTAAACTTGCAGTGGGTAAATTCTTTATCATTATTTTTATAATTATTTATTAAGTGCCAACATATTCCACAGCTCTAAGTACAGGAGATACTATGAATTCATAAGACAACTATGACAAACAAAGCTGAGAATTACATAGTGTTGGGCAGCACTGAAGAAGCCCTTGGACAGTATTGTGAGGAGATGATTATGGGTGAAGAGAGGGCCAAGTGATGGACAGTTAGTAGAGTATTTGGAGATCAGATGTTCATATTACCAAACTGTTACAATGACCATAGCATGGTCAGTTATTTCTAGTACCTATGGGCCCAATTTAAATCCATGAAAGCGCTTATGAGTGCCCTAACTGTAGAGTAAGTCCTACCTAGCTATGTTAATCCTCCTTCCCTAAAACATTGAGAGCAAACTGCTACGGGTCAATGCTACCAGTGAACATCACAACAAAACTGAAAAGCAAAGCATAAATCTCCATTGAGTTTTGCACTGACAATAAATTATGAGTTACTCTACTAGACTTTTACACCCAAACCCTATGCTAATAAGATTTTATGGATCACTTGCAAATCAGGGCACGGTCATAACTGCAAAAAGTCCACTCGCAAGTAGTTTTCATACCCTTGCGAAGTCCCCCCAGAAGCATTTAAAGTTACAGTATAGCACAAAAAGCCGTACAAAATGATGAAATGTCAATATTATTTGACATTTAACAGTCCGATATCAACATATGTGTAATTAAACAATATATGTTAATATTAAGCCTGTTTTATGATATAAGACCCAGGGTAACACACGTCACAAAACCACGTTGCCTAGGAACAAATGCTCAAATACATTGTCTGTAACTATATCATATTTTAACAAAAAATAAACACATTTTTTTCCTGAGTAAAATATTTACATTAGTGTAGAAGTTAGGGAAGAAAAGCTCCCGCAGCCAATGTATGGCAGTGCCCTAACTTATAGCACTTGATTTACATAGGGTTTTATATTACCATTCAGTGTCTAAAATTGTTTGACATATAGACACCTCTCTGTACTGTAACTGTAAGTGAACACCAACCAGGCTGGAGCTTTACATGGTTTATGGTCATTTAGAAATGTGTCAGATATTTTGTGATAGTAACTTGACAAAGTAACTTATATGGAGATACCACCACCCCTTTATTTGCACCGATTAAAATTAGTTTCTACCTTTTTTTTTTTTAACGTAGAGCATCTTGGGGAGCTTCATTCACATGGGTCCCTGTGTTACTGGTTAAGTGCAACCCAATACAATGTGTCTTAGGTTTTGTGTGCTACAGTCTGAGGGTGCATGAATAGCTTTATAGCCTACATATACTATAACTAGGAAAAGCAGGGAGGATAAGGAACCATGAAAAGTATAATTTAGATTTATAATTTTTTGAAGTAGGCTCAATTCATTAAAAGTAAAAAATGTATTGGCTTTAGGGGACAGTTTATGAATCTAATTAATATGTATTACAAAAACCCTGAGGCATATTTAAAGCTGCTTGGTCATATTAAGCAGAAGATCAGGATAGGGAGGGGAACGAGACAGGGTTGTCCTCTTTCACCCCTGTTATTTGCGATGGCTATTGAGCTGTTGGCTCAGATAATTAGAGCAGACCCAGAGATAAAAGGATTAGTCATAGGCCATCATCACTATTAAATTAGTTTATTTGCAGATGATTTATTATGTACCCTAGCAGAGCATGAACACTCTATCCCAAAGTTATTGGACTCCCTTTGTGAATTTGGTAAGATTTCGGAGTTAGTTATAAATGTCGAAAAAACAAGAGACAATGGCAATCGACTTAAGGAATTTTTACGAGAGAAATATAATTTCCATTGGGTAAAAAAAATGTATTCCATATTTTGGTCCTAAAATTACCACACGTGTAGAGAATCTATATAAAACAAATTACTCCCCCCTGTTTAGGTGCCTCAGTGGGGATTTACTAAAGTGGTCTAAGTACCTGATTTCATCGTTGGGCAGGATCAACTCTTTTAAAATGAATATGCTCCCGAAACTGTGAACCCTCCCAATACCCAGTAGCCAGATAGAGTAGGGGGGCTTTCAAAGGAAAGTGTTCAGGTTCATTTGGCAGGATAGAATTAAAAAAACTCTAACATTTAAGCACAAAAATAAAGGGGGATTGTCGTGCCCGGATTTAAGAAAATATTACAGTGCAGCGCAGTTATCTTTTATTCCAATTATACATTCATCTATATAGCAACCGCACATATTTAAAAGTAAGTCGGAAAGTGCAAATTGTGCTAGAGGATGTCAGGTGCAGGGGTCGTTTGTGCACATGTGGTGGGGGTGCCCCAGGGTACAAAAGATCTGGAGACCAATCTCAATTATTGCCTCAGAGGTATTTCATACCCCAGCTAGGGGGGCAATGGAAGCGTGCTTACTAGGAATCCCAAAAAACAACTCTTACTCCCTCACAAAATAAGCTTTTTTAGTTTTTTTTTATTTGGCCACTAAGAATCACGTGGCAAAAAATTGGAAGACCGAAACAGAGATTTCAGTAAAAATTAAATAAATTATATAGCGCTGAATGAACAATTTTCCCATACCCTTGAGGATACAATTCAGAAATGTATTGATATTTCGGGCCCATGGTTATAGTATAGGGGTGATCAATTCCTGAGCTCACAGGAGACACAGGAAGTGTAGAACCGGGATAAGAACTTGACGCGGGGATGACCTGGAGGCTGGAGGAGGAACCTATCTTTCCGGTGAGGGGAGCAGCTTGGACAAGGTGAGGAATTCATATGTTGATTATTACCAGAATGTACTTCGTAATTACCTAGTTGGGTTAATTTATGTTATCTGATTTTGTTTATCTCATCTTGGTGGAATGATGCTGGTTTTATTAGGCCCTGCAAACAGGAGAGAGGGTAATAAGGTATCCGTATCTTCAATAGAATGCTCTTATGAAGAGGCGGACTAGATTTATGCACATAGGAACTAAATTGGGGTTGGGATGCTTATTAAGCATTACTTAGTAAAATAAAAAAAGGAAAATGGGTAGAAGTAGACTGATTATGTAATAGACATATGGGGTGTATTATGGACATACAAGGCTGCTGGCTTTAAATTTGGCTGTGTTACAGAGCTATTAAATCCAACTATGCTGCGAGTTATGTGCTTGAGCCGCAAACCCGTAAACCTTTCTTGCGCTGGTTGGATGTGCGGCCGTGAACATGATCAATTAGTCAAACCCGTAGTTACGGGTTTAGACGGAGCCAATGGTAAAAGAGATTGTCATCATTATGTCATTGAAAAATGGAGGTTAGATTTCAAAGCCTTACGGGTTTGAATTACCCGCATTCCAGAAATAATGCAATATTAATAAATCAATAAATATGATATTCAAGTCCATGCAAGTTCCATTATATGTATTAATACATTGATTGCCGGGATCGATATAACACGGAAATTAAACATAAATAAAAGTATTTTAGGTTGCAGATTTGCAAGCTTCAGAATGTTGTGCTATTAATTTTAATACCTAACATCACTTTCTTTTTAATTATAAGTAAAGTAGTGTGTTTATATTTGCTGGTCCTCGCTAGTGCCCGTTGTTTTTTTGGCTCCATTTGCGGGTTACGTGGTTGAATGCCAGTTGATTTATTGCAATTTAATAGCGATTTTCCAACATAACAGTTACTGGCTTGACAGATCAAAGGCTTTGCGGCCGCGGAATTCAGATTTTGACATCCCGTAGGGTTTTTTGGCACTTAACCCGCAAGTCGTAGGTGGGTTGCTTTGCGGGGCCAATTTACTAGCCGGCTACGTTATGGGCTATGGTTTTACACGTTGAGGGAATTTAATGTGGCTGCAAGTCCATCACACTCATGAACATTTTAATAGATTTGGGAAGTTAAATTGGTAAACTTTGGAAACAAAAGAAAGAAAGAGTAAACATATAAGAAAATGTCCTATACAATTCTGTTTGATAAGCATATTCACTATATATATATATATATATATATATATATATATATATATATATATATATATATATATATATATATATACAGTGCCTTGCAAAATTATTCACTCCCGGTGACTTTTTACCTATTTTGTTACATTACAGCCTTAAGTTCAATGTTTTGTTAATCTGAATTTTATGTGATACTAGCGACTTGCCCGTCAAAAAATGACGGCAATGAGATGTGTATGTTTGTGAAGTTGTTTAGTTATTAATATACATATTGAATTGTAAGGTAGGTAATGTTGTTTTGTGTGTACTACTAAAATATATAATCCAAATGAATAAATGAATATACTTGACCTATTTGTATGCATTGTGTTGAAGATCTGTGAACCTTGTTTGATGTTTCTGCAGCATTAGTGGTGTGGAGCTGCTGTATAAGCATGCTGAATGTGTGCAGTGTAACACTGTGCGTGCGCGAGACCAAACCGTTAGCGTAGTCGTGTACTTCCGCATTGGTGTAAAATGGCGAGTAATGTGTGGTATAGGTCTGTATCGGAATATCCGTAGGTGTTTTGTGGTGTTTTGCGAGTTTAGAGTGCTGTAGCCTCGTTTTCGTTTTGTTCGGCGGCCATTTTTTCTGTCGCTTAGATTTTTTTTTAGTCTGTAAACTGTTTTATTTCGAGTAAAATCGAGGTGTAAGTTGCATTTTTGAGGTCCTGGGTGCTCCCTCTTGGTGTAGGTAAGTTTTTTATGTATGTGCTGTGTGTATGTATTGTGTTTTAAATGTTTGTATGTCGGCGTGTTGCGTCCGATGTTTGCGAGGTCGTAATGTGTGGTAACGTGTTTCGTACGTTGTTTGCGTGCCTCGTAAAATTTAGCGAGTGTCGTAATTTGTGTGTCGTGTTTTTTGAGTAGCGACGTGAATTTTGCGAGGGTTTGAGGCCCTTGCCCAGTGACCTCGCCAGCAACTGAGGCCCTCGCTTCGCGAGGGGCCTCAGTTGCTGACATGGAGCGCCTTCGGCGCTCCATGCCAGCAACTGAGACCCGTGCCCAGTGACCTCGCCAGCAACTGAGGCCCTCGCTTCGCGAGGGGCCTCAGTTGCTGGCATGGAGCGCCTTCGGCGCTCCATGCCAGCAACTGAGACCCGTGCCCAGTGACCTCGCCAGCAACTGAGGCCCTCGCTTCGCGAGGGGCCTCAGTTGCTGGCATGGAGCGCCTTCGGCGCTCCATGCCAGCAACTAAGGCCCTTGCCCAGTGACCTCACTACGCGAGGGCCGCGGCTCGCTGCGCGAGCCGCGGCCCTCGCTTCGCGAGGCCCGCGACTCGCTACGCGAGGGCCGCGGCTCGCTTCGCGTGAGCAACGACTCGTACGCTCACAACTATATATGTGATATCAGAACACAATAGTCTAAGTTAGTGAAGTGAAATGAGAAAAATATATACATAAAACTATTTTTTTGAAATAGAAACAGAAAATTAGCATGTGCATATGTATTCACCCCCTTTGTTCTGAAGCCCATAAAAAGCTCTGGTGCAACCAATTACCTTCAGAAGTCACATAATTAGTGAAAGGATGTCCACCTGTGTGCAATCTAAGTGTCACATGATCTGTCATTACATATACTCACCTTTTTTTTTAAAGGCCCCAGAGGCTGCAACACCTAAGCAAGAGGCACCACTAACCAAACACTGCCATGAAGACCAAGGAATTTTCCGAACAAGTAAAGGACAATGTTGTTGAGAAGGACAAGTCAGAGTTAGGTTATAAAAAAAATATCCAATTTTTTGATGATCCTTGAGGAGCACCATCAAATCTATCATAACCAAATGGAAAGAACATGGCACAACAGCAAACCTTCCAAGACGGCCGCCAACCAAAACTCACGGACCGGACAAGGAGGGCATTAATCAGAGAGGCAGCACAGACCTAAGGTAACCCTGGAGGAGCTGCAGAGTTCCACAGCAGAGACTGGAGTATCTGTACATAGAACGATAAGCCGTTTGCTCCATAGAACTGGGCTTTATGGCAGAGTGGCCAGAAGAAAGCCATTACTTTCCGCAAAAAAACAAATTGGCATGTTTTGGGTTTGCGAAAAGGTATGTGGGAGACTTGCAAAATGTATGGAGGAAGGTGCTCTGGTATGATGACACTAAAATTTTACCTTTCGGCCATCAAAGAAAATGCTATGTCTGGTGCAAACCCAACACCTCACATCACCCAAAGAACACCATCCCCACAGTGAAACATGGTGGTGGCAGCATGCTGTGGGGATGTTTTCCAGCAGCCGCGACTGGGAAACTGGTCGGAGTTGAGGGAAAGATGGATGGTGCTAAATACAGGTATATTCTTGAGCAAAACCTGTAACACTCTGTGCGTTATTTGAGGCTAGGACGGAGGTTCACCTTCCAGCAGAACAATGACCCCAAACACACTGCTAAAGCAACACTTGAGTGGTTTAAGGGGAAGCATGTGGTGGAATGGCCTAGTCAAAGCCCAGACCTCTTAAAGATTGCTGTTCACAAGCGCAAACCATCCAACTTGAAGGAGCCCCAGTGGTAAGATGTGGCAAGCTCATAGAGACTTATCCAAAGCAACTTGGAGCCATGATTCCTGCAAAAGGTGGCTCTACAAAGTATTGACTTTAGGGGTGTGAATAGTTATGCACATTGACTTTTTCTGTTATTTTGTCCTATATTTGTTGTTTGCTTCACAATAATAAAAAAAAAACATCTTCAAAGTTGTGGGCATGATCTGTAAATTAAATGATGCAAATCCTCAAACAATCCATGTTAATTCCAGGTTGTGAGGCAACGAAACCTGAAAAAAGCCAAGGGGGTGAATACTTTTGCAAGGCACTGTCATCTATATATACAGTTGTGGTCAAAAGTTTGCATACCCTGGCATAAATTGGGAAATGTTGGCATTTATTTTAAAAATATGACCGATTATGCAAAACAAATTTATTTTATTGAAGGATAGTGATCATATGAAGCCATTTATTATCACATAGTTGTTTGGCTCCTTTTTGAATCGTAATGATGACAGAAATCGCCCAAATTGCCCTGATCAAAAGTTTGCATACCCTTAGTTCTTAATACTGTGTATTGCCCCCTTTAGCATCAATGACATTGTGCAGTATTTTGTAATAGTTGTCTATGAGGCCCCTAATTCTTGCAGGTGGAATAGCTGCCTATTTGTCTTGGCAAAATGCCTCCAGGTCATGCAAAGCCTTTGGTCGTCTTGCAAGAACCGCACGTTTGAGATCTTTCAGAGTGGACTGATGATAACAAGGCCAGGAGACTGTGATTGCCACTCCACAACCTTCACCTTTCTGCTGTGACCACTGGAGGGTCAACTTGGCCTTGTGCTTAGGGTCACTGTCATGCTGGAAAGTCCAAGAGCGTCCCATGTGCAGCCTTCCTGCAGAGGAATGCAAATTATCTGCCAGTATTTTCTGATATTATTTTCTTGGTCTACCTGACCTTGGCTTGGTATCAAGAGATCCCCAAATTTTCCACTTCTTAAAAAGTGATTGAACAGTACTGACTGGCATTTTCAAGGCTTTGGATATCTTTTTATATCCTTTACCATCTTTATGAAGTTCCATTACCTTGTTATGCAGTCTTTTGACAGTTCTCTTCTGCTCTTCATGGCTCAGTATCTAGCCTGCGCAGTGCATCCACGTGAGCTAACAAACTCATTAACTATTTATACACCCTGTGACCTGTGTGTGTTGCCTTGTGTGTCTGTAACAAGGCCAAACCTTCGAGGGTATGTAAACTTTTAATCAGGGCCATTTGGGTGATTTCTGTTATCATTATGATTTTAAAAGGAGCCAAACAACTATGTGATAATAAATGGCTTCATATGATCACTATCCTTCAATAAAAGACGTGTTTTTGCATGATCAGTCATATCACACATATAGTTGTGAGCGGACGAGTTGTTGCTAATGTTTGCGGGCTCGCGCAGCTGCGGGCGACGGCCTCAGTTGCTGGCAGGCGCTCCTTGCCAGTTGCTGGAAGGCGCTCCTTGCCAGCAACTGCGACCCTTGCAAAATTTACGTTAAAATGCAAACACGACACAACAACCGCGACCCTCGCAAACTTTACCTCGCAACGCAAAAAACATACGAGACACGTTACCACACATTATGACCTCGCAAAAATCGTCTGCAACTTGCGAACATCACAAAATTAAAAACACAATAAATACACACAGCACATACATAAAAAGCTTACCTACAGCAAGAGGAAGCATCCAGGACCTCAAAAAAACAACTTACACATTCACTAAAAATAAAAGAGTTTAGACACTAAAAAAATCACTAAGCAAGAGAAAAAATGGCCGCCGAACAAAACGAAAACGAGGCTATATCACTCTAACCACACAAAACACCACAAGAAACTTTCAAAACACCACAAACGACCTACGGATATTCCGCTAGGACGCATACCACACATTACCCGCCATTTTACGCTAATGCGGAAGTACACAACTACGCTAACGGTTTCAGCTCGCGCACTCACACTATTACACTGCACACATTCAGCACACTTACACAGCAGCTCCACACCACTAATGCTGCAGCAACATCAAAACAGATTGTCAGCTCTTCAACACAATGCTTTAAAATAGGTAAAATATATTAATTTATTAATTGGATTAGATATTTCATTATTATACACCAAACAGCATTAGCTCACTTACAATTTCATTGCCGCCATTTTTTGACGGGCAATTCTCTAGTTTTCAATATAAATGACAACATTTAACAATTTATGCCAGGGTATGCAAACTTTTGAGCACAACTGTATATATGATATATATATAAAAAGATTTTCTGTTCACCTGTCTTCAGCAATGAAAAAAATTCAGAGATGGAAAACATGTCCATAGATTTACAAATCGCCTATTTGTATATTCCTCTCCATCCAGCCATCACAGATTCCTAGTTCTCACTTTATGTACAAGGCAATAGTTTTTAGTTTCTAGCGTTTCATACTTCAAATATCTTATCTCTACTTGGCCTAATTCACTTTTTTAGGAATGCTGCTGGAACTTATCATTTATTGGTAACGCTCCAAGATATTCCATAGCGCTATACATGGGTAAGTTTGAGGCAAAAATAATAGCAATATTAACAAATTGCAAAGGATAGAGGGTCCTATCTTTGAGTTTAGAATCCAGTGTCCATAGTGCTTTCACCCAAAATGACATGCAATATTGAAAACATGCTAACTTACAATCTAACTGACATTACCAGTTGTTTTGGATGATGGCCCGTTTCTGGCATCGGACTACTCAGGGAACATGATATTCAGCAGAAAATATGCAACTTTTAAATCTCTTCATTATACAGATAGTAAGGAGAACTGTGTGGACCTCTCAGGATGTACTTTCAAATTGGTTGGTCAGAATTCAGTCGGTCAACTCTAGTGATAGCATTAATAAACCAACAAGAAGAGAAGTAAAGCATTATTCTTGATCGCAGCCAAAATGTGTTCTTGGGGTAAACAAAATCTCGAGCTGCTAAAAGCTATTCATGTCAACAGCAATAACAACATTCTGGAGCACTACATCAGTTGGCCCATGGTTCTCCCAGGAGAATGGAAACTCCATGCAGATGTATGCAATATCAGTAGGGCTGCCCATCTAACTACCTCTCTTTAATAATAAGTGTAATATGGATATTGCCTTTCTACTGGAAAAAACACAGGTTTATAATACAAAAATATATATACCGGTATATATAAAATCATAAATAATACTAGAAGCTGAGCAAATTGAGATTCAATTATAGACTGTAAAGGCTTGCAAATGGAAAAAACAGCAAGATTATTATATTTTGGTGCAAACACATAAACTCTCTATTCAATAGACAACAAAAAAAATATATTGTAATGTAAAGTAAAAGAATAACAAGTATTGTGGACAAAAGTATCTTAACTTTCAAGAAAATCTGAAAAATAAATGACTGCATAAAGTTTAAAGTATATTAATAGATCAGAAAGGCATTGGAGAGGTGGTCCACTGAATGGAGCATAATGTGTGTCACCTCTTTGGGGGTGGCAAAAATGCCCCAACCTTCCTTCCACCTCCCATGGCTCTCATTCACCTTCCCCCAGTCCCCTGCTCCCTGCTCTCTGCTTGTGTCTGCTGGCAGGGGGAAGAGCCAATAGAGGGAAGAGCCAGCAGACCAGTAGCACAGAGCAGGAGATAAGAGACAGGGGAGAGGGATGGGGGGAGAGGAGACATAGGGGGAGTGGGAGGCATGAGGGGGAGAGGGAGGCATGGGGGGAGAGAAGGAGACATGGAGGGAGAGGCATTAGGAAGAGAGGCAAAGGGGGAAAAGGGAGACACATGGAGGGAGAGAAAGGGAAGGAGGAGACATGGAGGGAAAGGGGGAAACATGGGGGGAGAGGGAAGCATGGGGGAGAGGGGGAGACTTGGGGGTAGAGGTTCAGACATGGGGGAGAGAGGCAATGGGAAAGAGGGAGACACATGAAGAGAGATAGAGGTAAGGGGGAGACAAGGATGGGGAGGAGGGGATATGGGGGAGAGGGAGGGACATGGTGCGAGAGGGGGAGACTTGGGGGTAGAGGGGGAGACATGGGAGAGAGAGGCAATGGAAAAGAGGGAGACACACGGAGGGAGATAGAGGTAAGGGAGAGACATGGAGGAGAAGGAGACATAGGGGAGGCAAGGGGAAAGAGGTAGACACATGGAGGGAGAGTGAGGTAAGGGGGGAGACATGGAAGGAGAGGGGAGACATGTTCAGAGCGAGATGAAGAGAAAGGGCGAGAGAGAGGGACAGAATGAGAGGGGAAGAGGGGTTTGGGAGAGAGAGATAGAGGGAGGGGAGAGAGAGAGTGGGGGATAGGGAGAGAAAGAGAAAGCAGAGACAGAGTGAGGGGAGAGAGTGGGAGGGAGAGAGACATGAAAAGAAAGAGGGAGAGAGAGAGAGAGGGAAAGAGGGGAGAGAGAAAGAGGGAGAAGGGAGGGGAATAGGGAGAGAGACATGGAGTTTCCTTTACTGTTTGCAGGCTAAGTCCCACGTGTTTCAATGCCTCAACTGCCCGCCTCGCTTTGCGAGGCTTGCAGAAGCGCCTTTGGCGCTCATTTTGCCTAAGTCATGCGTGTTTCAATGCCTCGCCTAGCTTCGCGAGGCTCGCAGGAGCGCCTTCGGCGCTCATTTCAGTCCAAGTCCTGCATGTTTCAACCATCAGTTTGTATGTAACATGACTACTGGCCTATGATTGGACTAAGTAATATCATGTGACCACGTCGCTATAGATTTAAACAAGGAATCCACCTGTTTTGTTGATCCTTGATAAAGGACCCTGCCTTATTGGAACAAAACTTATAGAATACATTTCTTATTTCACCTGTGTTTTTATTTTACCGTCTTTTGGGCTTTTCTGGATTGGATTCTCTTTTTATTTTCACTCCATATTGGGACTAATTTTAAAGCAGAAAAGTGAGCCTGCAAGCTCTTACTGGATTCAAATGATTTATTTGGGACTGGACTTCCTGACTTATGAGTGAAGATCAGTAAGGAACCTGGATACTTCTTGTGCAGCCACATAAGATTGTTCTGTGCACGTTATGTCTTTGTACTATTAACTATTAATGTTGTGAGTGTATCTTTATCTTGTATTTCTGGATTTTTTGTTTTGTGGGGTTTAACAGTTTTACATTATTGGAAGCGTTCTTCTTTGTTTGTGCTTAATTCCTTCTATTCCCACACCCAGTAGACATAATTCCCTTGCTTAGGGAAACCCACACCTGATCTTTCCTATCTAACCTCTACCCACCCATCTCCTAAGACCCTTACTTCTCCATAATACTTTAACTTGTCTGTTCTCACCTAACTAAGAGCCTCATTCAGTTGAGGTATTCGTGAGCTCCAGGCCCGTAAATGGAGCTTGCAAGTTACTTTGCTATTCAATTGGCTTCCGTTTGTGTGCTACGATCAAGGTACAGTCTTCTAGCTGCGATTCATTGCGATCCATTGCGAGTTGTAAAATCGCAAGTTAAAGCCCTCCAAGCCTTTGATCTTTCTCGGCCGCCAGACTTCTGAATGCTAAAATCGCAAATCGCTATTCGATTGCTCTCATTCCCCCCGCTTACCACTCCGTCAAGCCCACAAATGGCAAAAACTGAACCACAAGTTACTGTTACCAAGAAGTTCTCGCAAAGGGCTTAATGACATGTACCGAGCACTGTAAATGCATATATACACACACTACTGTACTTTTTTAATAGTTAAAGTGATGTTAGGTCTTAGAATTAATAGCACACCATTCTAAAGTTTACAAATCGGCCCCAAAAAATACTTTATTTCATGTTCGATTTCCGTCTTATATCGATCCTGGCAATCAATGTGTTAATACATAATGGAACTTGCATGTAATAGAATATCATATTCACGGCTTTATCAATATTACATTATATCTGGAATATGGGTCCAAAAGTAACTCGTAAATCAAGCCTTTATGACTTTGAAATCCAACCTCCATTTTCCATTGAAGTCCTACGGGCTTGAACATGATTGCTGATGCTAGACTGTAACTCATAATTCAAGCCCGTAGGGCTTCAATGAAAAATGGAGGTTGGATTTCAAAGTCATACGGATTTGAACCGTGAGTTATGGCCTTGCGTCAGCGATCATGTTCAAGCCTGCAAATGCTACTATCGAGAGCATGGTTTGCGATGTGCGCTATCGGGCCGGGACTTGCAAGCCCAGCCAATTGAATAGTACCATAAGTTGCAGCGGCTGCGTGCTCGCAGTAGGCACACAGACATACAGCCCTGAATTGAATGAGGCTCTAAATGTATAAACTCAAAATCCCCATTTCAGTATGGCCTCCATACATTTTAATCCACAATAGCTACTGTCCTCTATCTCCAGTGTCTGTCTCATGGCTGTGATTCTTTTCATCACTTCATCCTTCTTTCTAGCCTCTCTGTAGTGATATTTTTGACACTCTTCTTGCGAAGTACTTGAGATGGTAAAACCCTTTGCTTGGACATTAAACCATAGCACAGACCTTCACGTCCATGCTACCTATAAACAAAAATATCCATTATGAACTCACTGAGTGAAATTAAATGGTGACAGTGTAGATCAGTGGTAGTCAACCTGGTCCCTACTGCCCACTAGTGGGCGATTCTAGCTTTCATGGTGAGCAGTGGGGTAATCTCAAAGTGGTGTCGCAGACGAGTGACATCACATGCCGGTGACCCACAATTGGCTGGTTGGAGAGCTGGACAGCAGTCACTATCTTGTAAGTACAGGACAATACATAGCTAGGGTCAGCAGTCAGGACCGGATCACTATCTCGTAAGTACAGGGTGATACATATCTAGGGTCAGCAGTCAGGACCGGATCACTATCTAGTAACTACAGGGAGATACATAGCTAGGGACAGCAGTCAGGACCGGATCACTATCTCGTAAGTACAGGGTGATACATATCTAGGGACAGCAGTCAGGACCGGACCACTATCTAGTAAGTACAGGGAGATACATAGCTAGGGACAGCAGTCAGGACCGGATCACTATCTAGTAAGTACAGGGTAATACATAGCTAGGGACAGCAGTCAGGACCAGATCACTATCTCGTAAGTACAGGGTGATACATAGCTAGGGACAGCAGTCAGGACCGGATCACTATCTCGTAAGTACAGGGCAATACATAGCTAGGGACAGCAGTCAGGACTGGATCACTATTTCGTAAGTACAGGGTGATACATAGCTAGGGTCAACAGTCAGGACTGGATCTCTATCTAGTAAGTACAGGGCGATACATAGCTAGGGTCAGCAGTCAGGACTGGATCTCTATCTAGTAAGTACAGGGCGATACATAGCTAGGGTCAGCAGTCAGGACTGGATCTCTATCTAGTAAGTACAGGGTGATACATAGCTAGGGTCAATAGTCAGGACTGGGTCACCTAGTATGTATGTCCCTAGTAGGTACAGGGACATACATAGCTAGGGTCAGCAGTCAGGACCGGGTCACTATCTAGTAAGTACATGTCTATACATAGCTAGGGACAGCAGTCAGGACTGGATCACTATCTAGTAAGTACAGGGCAATACATAGCTAGGGTCAACAGTCAGGACTGGGTCACTATCTAGTAAGTACAGGTCGATACATAGCTAGGGACAGCAGTCAGGACCAGATCACTATCTAGTAAGTACAGGTCGATACATAGCTAGGGACAGCAGTCAGGACCGGATCACTATCTAGTAAGTACAAAGCGATACACAGCTAGGGACAGCAGTCAGGACCAGATCACACTTTAGTAAGTACAGGTCGATACATAGCTAGGGACAGCAGTCAGGACTGGATCACTATCTAGTAAGTACAGGGCGATACATAGCTAGGGACAGCAGTCAGGACTGGATCACTATCTAGTAAGTACAGGGCGATACATAGCTAGGGACAGCAGTCAGGACCGGATCACTATCTAGTAAGTACGGGGGGATACATAGCTAGGGACAGCAGTCAGGACCAGATCACTATCTAGTAAGTACAGGTCAACATAGCTAGGGACAGCAGTCAGGACCGGGTCACTATCTAGTAAGTACAGGGTAATACATAGCTAGGGACAGCAGTCAGGACTGGATCACTATCTAGTAAGTACAGGGCGATACATAGCTAGGGACATATGATTTATGTAACCAGAAATGAGCGATGGTAAATTTAGTTCCTGCGGCAGCGTTGGGCAGTAAGGAAATGTTACCATCAAAAGTGGGCGGTATTAAAGGTTGACAACCCCTGGTGTAGATGGTCAAAACTTGCAGCATGACCCATGCATGATCCATTTAGGCTAGGTAATGAAATAACGGACACAACAACTGGAGTTGGGAGAAATAATGGGCAACAGCTTTATTTTGAACAATGTAAACAACAACCATAACTTATTTAAATGACTAATTTAGTCCTTTCTTTCCGGGGGAGGAGCCCGGCCACGAACAGTGACCTCACGCTTTGAGCCCTGCCCAAAGCCCCAATGCTTATCTTTAAGCACGCCCTGTGAGGTGGGGCCATCGCCCCCTTAGGCCAGTGGGCCAGGCAACTCACCTCCCGCCAAGTCATAAATTAACAATACACAACATACAATAGCCACTTCTCCGAATTCTTTAACCAAAATATATATTTATTTCTATATATTTTTTTTTTTTTTTTTTTAAAGAATACTCCATATACATTTTTTAACAACAAAATACAGGGTGGGTGGGTGGGATTTCAGTCGGGAGACCGCGCTGCAGTGACAAACGGCGCGAAACGGGCTTCCGACACGCCACCGACGCACCTGATTGGTTGTCAGCCTCACAGGCTCCGCTGGGTCACGCAACGCTACGGGCTGATCCAGGGAGCCTGTGCAGCCTCTGCGTCATACATGACCCATGCATGATCCATTTAGGCTAGGTAATGAAATAACGGACACGACAACTGGAGTTGGGAGAAACAACGGGCCACAGCTTTATTTTGAACAATGTAAACAACAACCATAACTTATTTAAATGACTAATTTAGTCCTTTCTTTCCGGGGGAGGAGCCCGGCCACGAACAGTGACCTCACGCTTTGAGCCCTGCCCAAAGCCCCAATGCTTATCTTTAAGCACGCCCTGTGAGGTGGGGCCATCGCCCCCTTAGGCCAGTGGGCCGTGCAACTCACCTCCCGCCACGGAGCATGCGAGGGATGCCTCCCGAGGCTGCGATCCCCCCCTGCTGGACATTAAAGCCAAAGCCCGTAAAACACTCTCCCTAAACTCTAACATCATCAACTCGTACCCTATTTCCGTAAGATGAACCTTATCTTTTGCGTAAAAATCATCAGCACTGACCAGTTCGAACTCTTTATACCGGATGGCAACAAAACCCTATTTCCTCATAAAACTCGCGATCTGCTGGTTGATCTTTTGTCTAGCCTTGTCCAAACATACTGGGTCGCGTGCGTTACGCCACAATCTCCTCTTAATCATCTCGGACCAGATAAGGAACGTGCCAGGGAACTTCTTTACCCACTTCTCAACGTCTCGTCTCATAACTTTCAGCATCCGTCTCATAGGAACTGTCCCCAAATCATTCCCGCCGGCATGTATTAGTATCACACTGGGCTGACCGTAACGCTGCGCGTAAGTATCCAGGAGACCGTCGAGCTGCGCCCATCGCAGACCCCGAATACCACACCACCGTACGCGCAAGTCCGTGACAGGAATGCCCAGTTGTGCCTTTTCTTCGGTAACTGCGGCTAACCTGTGGGCCCAGTACACGTATGAATGGCCCACAATCCATAGTTGCTTCTGTTCCCCTGAAAGTAGAAAGCAACACCATTATACCACTGCATTTGGCCTTACATAGGACCGAAAACGTTCCGAATCCCACCTCCCGATGCGCTTTACTGCCGCATCGGGCAACCCCAGCCTAGCTGCCTCCGTGGCAGCTCCAATAGGAAAAGAGTGTGTTCCGAAGTCCGACTGCCTAAAACCGAGCCGATGCAGTGCACTTTTTAAAACTTTTTTAAATTGATACTGTGACAGTGCCGTTCCATCGGCGTGTACCAGCAGCGAACACCGTCCCGCCGGTCGCTGCTTAAGGTACTCCTTTACACATGCATATGGGCAACACTCCGTGCCAACCTGATGCAGCACGACTTCTCTTCCTTTCCCCACTTGGTCGGTCTTTGACCTCCGCAACCAAAACACCACCGTGCCTTCCCTGAGGCAGGTATCCACCAATTGCAGTCCCCCCGAACCGTGTCTACTGTTCGCGACTAACTCCCTTATCCTAAACGCTCCGAAGAACGCCAGGGAAAAAGCCGTTCGGAAAAGTAGGGATTCAAAGGGGTTTCTGCAAACCACCACCAACTCCTGAGCCAATCTCAGTAACAAGGCAAATGTTATTGGCTGCCTGCTATCCGGCCTTTGCAACCCGTTTGAACATTCCGCGCACCACCTTGCCCACTAGAAACTCCTTTGTAAGGTCCCTCTGCCCAGCAAGCTTAAACAAAAAAGCTAGCGCCGTGACCTGTCTCCCTACTACGGCCCTTGATTCGCCTTGCTCAGTGCACCGCAGCAGGTACCAAAGCAGGATCCCTATGCTCTTTTCTTCCGTCTTGGCACCACCTGCCAGTGCCACTAGACTATCCCATTTTGCCCACACGCGTCTATAAGCGGTCCATGTCGCTGGGGCAACAGACTGTCTCACAAGTCTCGTTACCTGACAGCTCCAATCTCCCAAAGCTCCTCGGGAATGTGCTCCCCCAGGGCGTTCGCATAAGGAGCCAGCGCCCTGAAGCGGTCCTCCTGAAACCGAGAGAGGGCGTAAGCAATTCCGTTATCTACTACTGGTACATGTCTTGCCTGAAACCATATGTTCAGGCGAAGACAACATAACACGAGATGCCGGAGCAATCTTATCACTGGTACGGATGTTGCCGTGATGTTGTTCACGGCATCCACCAACCGCTTATTAACCGAATGGAATATGACTCCCCGGTCCCTGAAACTCGCACCCCATAAGTGAACCGCTACCATCATAGGGAACAGCTCGAGGAATGTGGGGTTCTGCATTAAACCCGCCTCTTCCCATTCCTCTGGCCACGCCGCAGCGCACCATCTCCCTTGGAGATAAGCCCCACAGCCAACCGGTCCGGAGCCGTCGGTGTGGAGATCTAGCTCTGCGCTGGTGGCGCCCTTCTTTTGAAGGAGCACTCGCCCATTAAAATCGGCGAGGAACACTGCCCACACCTTCGCATCATCACGCATAACCCTGGAGACTGTTAAGAAATTATGCGGCTTCGCAATCCCTATAGTAGCAAGTGACATCCTTCTACAGAATATCCTCCCCATGGGGATAATTCTGCATGCGAAGTTCAACTTCCCCAATATTGATTGCAACCGCCGCAAAGTTACCCTCCGCGCGCCCTGTAGCGCCTTAATCTCCGCTTGCATGTCCGCCACCTTCTCCAAGGGAAGACTGCACTCCATTTTGTAGGAGTCAATCCGAATCCCTAGAAAAGTCAATTGCTCCGTAGGGCCCTCCGTTTTATCATGGGCCAGCGGTACCCCGAATTCTGTACAGATTTCGGTGAACACCTCCAGCATGAAACGGCAAGCGTCGTTTCCTGCTGGGCCAACGAAAAGGAAATCATCCAGGTAGTGGGTAAGACTCCTGTACCCAGCTTCAATGCTCACGACCCATTGTAAAAATTTGCTGAAAGCCTCAAAATAGGCACAGGATATTGAGCATCCCATGGGTAAACATAAATCGACGAAGTAACTTCCATCTACGAAGCACCCTAGCAGCCGATGGCTTGACGGGTGTACGGGGAGCAATCTGAATGCTGCCTCAATGTCTACTTTTGCCATAAGCGCCCCAGGGCCCTCCCTCCTAACCAGGTCGACCGCCCGGTCAAATGACTCGTAAGACACAGTAGCCTGGTCTTTTGAGATGCCATCGTTTACCGAACGACCTCTGGGGTAGGAAAGATGTTGTATCAACCTAAATATACCCTTCTCCTTCTTGGGGACCACCCCAAGTGGAGACACGACTAAATCCGGAATGGGCGGGGCCGTAAATGGCCCTGCCATCCTCCCCAATTTTACCTCGTTGAGAACCTTAGCGTGAGCTACCCCTGGGAAATCCCTGGCCGACTTCAGATTTGGGACAAGAAAACCCTGAATGTCAACTCCGCATGGAATACGGAATCCTTCTTGGAAACCGTCCTCCAGCAGGCGCGCGGCTTCGGCGGTGCCTGCTAATTTACCGTAGCGTTTTAGCCACGGCAGCATGGCGGGGAGGCGTATGGGCGTCCTGCCCCTTTGCAGGAGGTTCGCCCCTGCCTCCCTCCTTTGGTCTACCGCATCTAGACAGGGGGTGCTCCCCCCCACAATTTGAACATGCGTGCTTAAACCTGCAGTTGGGGGCCCATCTACAGACCCCCTCGTTATACGCAAAACAGGTCTTGAGGCCTGCTCCTGAGGCGTGGGTGGGGCCCTCAGCTCCACCGGCCCCGCTCCGAAAGGTCGTTGTGACTCTCATGGGTGTCATAATGTTTAGCCAATACGCCACCGCCTTGTCACTCCACGCCATGCTTGGCCTTGAGGCCAAGTATTGGCGGAATTCCTCGTCGTACCGCCACCAGGCTGTACCTCCATAGACCCTATGAGCATTGCGAATTTCATCTATGTAAACGAATAATCCCGAACTCTGTTCGGGGTGCCGCTCACACAGTACGCAAGCCCATATTGAAAATGCTTACTGCCATGTATCAAACATCCTAGGTAGCCTGGCAAAAGAATTCCGCCGCTCGTCCCCCTCTCGGACAAATCTGTTTGCCTAGACATGGGGAGAAGGGAGAACAACTCTATAAATTCCCTCCTCCTGATCTTTTCCTTAACCTCCTGGGTAAGGTGTGCCCCTAAGTTATCCAACGAGCATAAGACTATAGGCCTCATGGCTGCGTCGGTAACTCCTGCATTGGTACTTCCTATTGCTGCAATCGCATTGCCTACCGGCTCGGGCGCTCGCATGCTAGGTATCGCCTCGCTTGCTCTCGCTGGCGCCACTATAGCTGCTGGCTGGGACCACGCACCCTTCGCTAGCCCCCCTATCCAAGCTCCCATTTCGTGCTCGCTGACCACAATGTTGTGCGCAGCTAGCAGAGACTTCAATGACCCAAGAAACCCTCCCCTGTCTGCTGCCCAGCTCAAGTCTGAGCGCTCACCTGCTTCTGGAAGCCTTGGAGTGGATACAGCCAACGGAGTATCCCTGCATCTCTCCTGACGCTCCGGGGACTCTGACCGTCTGGCCCTCCTCGGGCTCCTCCTCTCAGATCCTGTGCATGCACCGCTGCACCGACAAGATCTCCTGCTTCTCGACCTGGATCTCCTTCTGGATCTGTGGGTACAAGAAGAACAGTCACTAGCTCTCCGCGACCTGCATGCCCGTGCCCATACCGCCCGTTCCTCATCTGAGGAACGGTTCTGGTCACCTAAGCCTGCGCGGCTGGAGTAAGCTAGCACTGCCTCCGCCGCCCCCTGTAGGGGTTCCCTTGAGACTTCCTCGGGCGTTGGAACATCCAGTTGTTGGTCGGTCTTAGACCCCTTGTGCTGTGGCCTAACCGTCTCGCCCTCAGTCTCTACTCTGCTACGTCTTAGCGGTGTGTGCGTAAATAGTAGCGGACTGTACCTGCTCGTAGCCTTCTTAGCTCGAGTGGGGCGTCCTAGCCTCGCCACTGCCGCTGTCACTGGCATGCCATCAATCATGACCATGCTGTCCTGGCTATTCATTTCTCTGATCACTCCGTCTCTTCTTTCTCTCGTCGTCGCCATGTTCCTCTCACCGCCAATTGGGCGTCCCTGTAAAGTACCAGAAGCACTGTTATTGAGGGAAACCCCAGGGACCGTCTGTTTGGCACCGTGAGAGTCTGTAGGAGCCTTTTTAGGACTCCCGGCTTTTTTCTTACCCCCTGCACCCCCTCTACGGGGTGTTAGAGGGGTGTTTCTTGACCTTTGCCGCGGCCTGGGACCTTTAGGCAAGTTGGCTGGTGGTGGCCGGAGTGCTAGGCCCCTACCCCCACCGCCCGTGGGCCTGGCGCTCACTTGCCTGGGGGGTATGGGGTCCCGGCCGCCCTGACCCGTAACCCCCCCCCATCTCTTGTGTCTCTGCTGCCTGATGGACGGGGGTCTGGTAGCCCTACAGTGGTGGGATGGGAAAAAATTTCCCTGGAGCCGTCAGAATTGACTAGGACACCAGCCACCGCAGGCTGATCCTGTTCAATGTGCTGAGGTCCAAGCGCAGAAAGCATGGGAGGTCCCAGCCTGTCCTGCACCCACCTGACCCCTTGGCTTAGGGCACGGGTCCTAACCTCAGCCAGTAAAGCCTCTAAGCCTTCTGGGTCCATGATACCACTACCAGGGTGACAAACAAGGGAGAAAACGAACAGCAGCACCAGGCACCACAGGCACAAGGACACACACAGACAAAACACACTCACAGCACAGACAAGGACACGCACACACACAAAACGGAGGAGGAAAAACACAAAAGGAAAAAGAATAGCCTCAACAGATATATCCCCTTATTTGCTGGTAAGCTGGGGCGAAATTCTCAGTATTTAAACCTTCCTACTGTGATTTTAGATGCAGGACCTCAGACCTCCGTCCGTTTCAGTCGGGAGACCGCGCTGCAGTGACAAACGGCGCGAAGCGGGCTTCCGACACGCCCCCGAGCACCTGATGGGTTGTCAGCCTCACAGGCTCCGCTGGGTCACGCGATGCTACGGGCTGACCCAGGGAGCCTGTGCAGCCTCCGGGTCATACAATAATGAATAGCCATCGTTTGTTGGAGCTGTTGATTTCTATTCAAAGATCTATTGCAACACAGAAGTCCAAATATATTATTTCTGATTTCTTTATCAGGATTTCCAATAACAACCTCTGACACAATTGGTATGGAAACGTCCCCCACCGGTACTGTCTCTAAAAAATTGATTCATTTTGTACCTGGTTGGCCATGTGACAAAAATAAAACTGTTTAAAAAAATCCCAGAATATTGCAACTAGAACTAATGTTTGTATATTTTGAGATAAATGACCCTTAAATAGTGTTTACAGATTGCAGGATTGACGTCACTACCTCTTGCTGATTCATTCTATTTACCACTAAATCAAATCAAACACTCCCCGTGTTATGCAAATTTGCAGATAGTTTATGTTACAGGCCTATTATTTTGTTCCTGACAGAGGTAAGAAACAAATGTATGAAAATAATCTGAACATTTAAATGAGTAAATGCTGTAATCAAATTGACAACATCTTAAAATTGAAATGTTAAATGTGTTTAGTTTTGTACAAAAGTGTTTACAAGATCAAGTCTAGAATGATTCAGTTTTATTTGTTAGGGAAATAATGAAAAAATAAATAAATATTAGTTTTGAAACATGAGATTTAAATGATTGTTTTATAATGCTGTTTGCTGTATAGTAAAGAATATATTTGTTGTTCGTTCAGTTTTGTCTAACTCTCCGTGACCTTATGGACAGCAGAACACACATTATTATGTCTATGGTGCTTATGAATAAGATTTTCTTGGCAAAGATACTGGAGTGGGTTTCCAGTTCCTTCTCCATTGGACTGCAATTTGTCTGACCTCTCTGCTATGATCTGCCCATCTTGGGTGACCCTACATCGTATAGCTCACAGCTTCATTGAAGTACACCAGCCTCTTCACCAAAACAAGGTAAAAATCAAGAACGGGAAAGACATAGGGCCATACTCAATTTTAAGCCCGCAACTTGATCGCAGACAGCCAAATGTCTGCGTGTGTGTTGCAGGCTCCCGTTCATCACCAATTGCAATGCTATTCATTTGCTCAAGCCTGTAAGTTACGGGCCAGAAGCCAAAACCGTAAACCATGCACTGGTTTGGAGCAGTTCAGGGAGGGAACATGATCAATTAAGCAAGCCCGTAAACTCCCATTTCGAATCAGCCAATAGGAAATTAGACTGTCATTATTACGGCAGTAAAATATGGAGGTTACATGTAAATTTATTAGTTTCTGCGATCCCATATGCGATCAGACTCGCAAACCCGCAAAATAAAGAATTATGAAAATTAATGCAAATACTGTTCTAGTCCATATGAGTGGCCGGATATGTATTAACTCATTGATACCTGAGATTGATTTAACCCACAAATGACACATAAATATAATTTTAATTTCCTGCCAATTTGCGGGCTTGAGACTGTTGTGCAATTTATTCTAATGTCTGTCATCTTTTTCCCCATTATTTACAGTGCAGTATTAATCTTTTTTTTTTTTTATTGCAAAAATACCCATTAAAGTCTTAAAGTATTGCGTGCCATAAAGTATTGCGTGCCGTAAAGTATTGTGTGGCTCGCGATCAGCGGCGAACTGCTAAGCGTCGAGTCCCACTGATGCTCGGTCCCTGGAATGAGTCCCGCGTGCCTCGCAATCCCTGGGCTAAGTCCCGCTGGCCTCGAGATGAGCTTCTACGGCTTAGCGTGGGCCGTAGTTACGCTTTGCGAGGCCACAAAGTGTGACACCAACTCACAATATGACAACTACATATATGATTTATAGAAATCCACTTAAAACAATTAAAAAGAAAATTAAATTGGGTTATAATTGATTGGATAAAGACCATCTGGTAACTGGTTCCTAGCATCGGATTCCAATACAGAAGCCCCAAATACTACATATGTTGCTAATAATGGATCAGCATTGAAGATAAGCTCCTTGGGATATGAATTACTTAGGTTGGTGTCTGCAAATTCATGTCATAGGGCCTCATTCAATTGCGATGTGGGCAATTGAATAGGACCCTAAAGAAGCACATAGCATATTTTTATTAAAGAAGTTTTTAGTTAGTGAAAACCTTTTATTTTGGATAGATACTTGCTAACAAAAAACTTCTTTAAAAAATATATGTTATGTGCTTATTTAGAGCCTTATTCAATTGGCCAAATCGCAATTGAATGAGGCCCATAGTATATAATGTATGAGACTGTGAGAGAAAAGGACAGCAATTGATAATTATATTGCATTCATGTGTTTTAATCATTATAATAATATATATTTTAATAATTATAATAATAATCATAATATCTGACATATAATCTGTTTTAAATGTTGTTTTTTATTGTGACAATGTAGGAGCATATATATGTGAGTGACAAACCATAAAGGAGACTAATTAGAATTCAGGGGGAGGTAAGGTAAGGGAAAATCACATGGAGAAGCATGAAGAATCACATACACAGTGTTGGTGATAAATCTGATTGTAACTGACTATTGTGCACAGCTATTGCAATTATGTCAGAAATACCTTATAAGATGTACCATAATGCCATACAAAATCAGACTGTTATGACAGGGTGCTATGCAAGCATGCTCAGCAAAGGTTGGTTAACACATGCTATATTCCCTCAGGACAGCATTTAGGATTAAAGGACCATTCACCTCACTATAGGGGCTCTTCGTGATATGAAAGAGCACAGGATTCTATGTTAAAATGATCCATTGTTTGTTTGTTTTTATTACGCTAATAACAGCTAAAAATCTAAGGTCCTAGGTCTGTTTATAAACACACTCCTGGCTGTTCCATGATTAACAACATCTACTGATATTAAGCGGTGAAGGCTCTGTGAAAACAAAGATTTATAGTTTTTCACTGAACTTCAGGAATTCAGTAGGAGATGTTAACCCCCAACTGTACTCTTTAGCTGATTCCAGCAGTCCTTTCCCTGCACAGATGAATTTGTAAAGGGTTAACTCTCTGCTTATGCTGTCTGCACGGAGTTGCTGTGAATCTATCTGGGGGCACTGCCAAGTTACTCATGTAAACAGACACTTCATTTATAACTAATTCAAAAAGTATTTCAACATATTTTTTGGAGAATTTTACAGTGGTGTGCTCAAAGTTTTCATGAATTAACTGTCCTTTAAGCAGTCAGTGATTTTTTTTTTTTTTTTATGGGTACATACATAGTTATAGTACATGTGAATGCATTTATAGCTCTATATTAATCCACCCCGAAATCCAATATTAGTCAAATTATTTAGGCAAAAAATGCTCCTATATTCATCCAAAAATCCAATATTTAAAAAGTAAATAATGCACCCTTGTATATGTCTGTTCTCGTCTCTAAAAAAACCTCCAACCATGCTCCTTGCTCTTGAAAACAACCTTCTTCTTTCATCCTCTCTTATCAACTCCTCTCGCTCCCATCATCAGGACTTTTCCCGTTATGCCCCTATTCTTTGGATCTCCTTGCCTTGCTCTAACTTACTATCCTCCTGTCTCAAATCATTAAAAATTTACTAAAAACCTCACCTGTTTAAAGAAGCTTAACACCTTTGGCCTTAATATACACATCATTTATCCTTCTATACCTCTCCCATTCCCTTTGGATTGTAAGTTTGCGAGTTTTCAATCTGCTATGTGCTTTAGTGAAAACACTGTGCACGTTTAATTTTAAGCTCAAAGACAGGGACCTCCATTCTCCATTCTTCTTCCCCCCCCCTATTTATTGTGTTAATATTGTTTTGACCTGAAATGTCCCCTGTAAAGCGCTACAGAATATGTTGGTGCATTGCAAGTAAAGGAAATTATAATAAGGTTTAGTGGTCTAATACCCTGGAGTTACTCTTCCTCCCTTCTTAAATAAAGGTACCTCTTTGCCAATCCTCTGAAAATGAGCCTGTGAAGGCTGAGTCTTAAAAAAATAGAAGCAATGGATTGGCTATTACAGAACCTAATTCCATCAGTACCCTTGGATGTATTCCATTTGGGCACGGTGCTTTATTTACATTTAATAGAAGTTAGCCAATTATTTGGTAAGGGTAGTAGAGTTCCATTTAGTTGCAATGCCTCTATCATTGATAGCTCCCTGTGAACACAGAAGAAAATCATTTATTTAACTCATCTGCCTTCTCCTGGTCATTATTGATGAGTCTGCTTGTCTCACATTTTAAGATTCCAATATGTTCAGTTCTAGCCTTTTTTCCATTAACATATTTAAAAATACGGTTTACGGTTAGTTTTACTTTCTTTCACAATTACCGTATTTATTGGCGTATAACACTCAGCGGCGTATAACACGCACCTCATTTTAAGAAGGAAATTTCAGGGGAAAAAAATAAATTTCAAATAAAGAACTTTGAAGCAAAATCCTCAACCTCAACCTCCCTCCTCATCCTTAAGCCCCTCCTCAACCCCCCCATCCTGAACCCCCTCTTCAAACCCCTCCTCAAACCCCCTCCTCAAACCCCCATCCTCAACCCCCTTTCTCAACCCCCATCCTCATCCTCCTTCCTCAACCCCCCTCCTCAACCTCAACCCCCCTCCTCAACCTCCCTCCTCATCCTCAACCCCCCTCCTCATCCTCAACCACCTCCTCAACCTCCCTCCTCAACCCCATCCTAAAACCCCCTCAACCCCCCTCCTCAACCCCCCATCCTCATCCTCCTTCTTCAACCCCCCTATCCTCAACCCCCCTCCTCAACCCCCCCATCCTCATCCTCCTTCCTCAACCCCCTCCTCAATCTCCCTACTCATTCTAACCCCCCTCCTCATTCTAAACCCCCCCCCTCAACCTAAATCCCCCTCCTCAACCTAAACCGCCCTAAATACCTCCCCCTCACTTACCTGCTTCTGCTCCGGCCTCCGCTGCGCTCCTTGACCCGGCGCACAAGTGACGTCACATCCGCACCACGTCATTAGCATATACCAGCACCCGGTTTAGAATGAGGGGGGGGGGTTAGAATGCGGAGGGGGGTTTAGAATGAGGAGGGAGGTTGAGGATGAGGAGGGGGAGGGAATATCGGCGTATAACACGCACCTATCATTTGCCCCCTATTTTCAGGGAGAAAAAGTGTGTGTTATACGCCGATAAATACGGTAGCTTTTCATTCTCTATTTTACCCAAACTAATTTCTTTTTGCAAGACTTACAGCCATATTAAATTGGGGCTACGTTTTAAAATGTAGCCCGTAACTCCAAATTTACGGGTTAGGGGTATTAAATTAGCCCCGTAATGTAGCTTGCAGAGGTTAAGACGCAGGACGGCCGAGAATAGGCTACGTGTTGAGCAACGTTTAACTTTGCGGCCGTAAATCCTTTGATCCGTCAAGCCTGTGACCGCTTCTTGTTCAATTCAGCTATTAATTTGCAGCATGGTCACTCGCAAGCAAGCCTGTAACACGCAAATGAAGCCCACAGGCCAACGCACCCGCAAGGGGGGTAAAGTCCAATACATCCAAGGGTACTATGTTTCTTAAAAGTTTATTCCCCATAACTGATTGTTAATATGATGCTACCCTGACCTTAACTAGACATTTGTGACTAGTGTATAATATGTATTGTCTCTAATTACCAATTTTTTTCAAAGATTTTGTTAATATACCCATTCCCAGTTCTCACTGGCAAAATCACTATTTTTGACATTTTCAGCCTTTTTTCTGTCTAATAAAGCAGGGGTCATCAACCTTTTAATACCTACTACCCACTTTGGATGGTAAAATTTCCTTACCACCCACCTAATTTTTGGTTACAAAAATCATGTGACCCTAGCTATGTATCGCCCTGTACTTACTAGATAGTGACCCGGTCCTGACTGCTGACCCTAGCTATCTATCGCCCTGTACTTACTAGATAGTGATCCGGTCCTGACTGCTGTCCCTAGCTATGTATCGCCCTGTACTTACTAGATAGTGACCCGGTCCTGACTGCTGACCCTAGCAATGTATCGCCCTGTACTTACTACCTAGTGATCCGGTCCTGACCGTTGTCCCTAGCTATCTATCGACCTGTACTTACTAGATAGTGATCCGGTCCTGACTGCTGTCCCTAGCTATGTATCGCCCTGAACTTACTAGATAGTGATCCGGTCCTTAACGTTGTCCCCAGCTATGTATCACCCTGTACTTACTAGATAGTGATCCGGTCCTGACTGCTGTCCGTAGCTATGTATCGCTTTGTACTTACTAGTTAGTGATCTGGTCCTGACTGCTGTCCCTAGCTATGTATTGCCCCGTACTTACTAGATAGTGATCCGGTCCTGACTGCTGTCCCTAGCTATGTATCGCCCTGTACTTACTAGATAGTGATCCGGTCCTGACTGCTGTCCCTATCTATGTATCGCCCTGTACTTACTAGATAGTGATCCGGTCCTGACTGCTGTCCATAGCTATGTATCGCCCTGTACTTACTAGATAGTGATCCGTTCCTGACTGCTGACCCTAGCTATGTATCACCCTGTACTTACTAGATAGTGATCCGGTCCTGACTTCTATCCCTAGCTATCTTTCGCCCTGTACTTACTAGATAGTGATCCGGTCCTGACCGCTGTCCCTAGCTATGTATCTCCCCATACTTACTAGATAGTGATCCGGTCCTGACTGCTGTCCCTAGCTATGTATCGCCCTGTACTTACTAGATAGTGATCCGTTCCTGACTGCTGACCCTAGCTATGTATCACCCTGTACTTACTAGATAGTGATCCGGTCCTGACTTCTATCCCTAGCTATCTATCGCCCTGTACTTACTAGATAGTGATCCGGTCCTGACTGCTGTCCCTAGCTATCTATCCCCCTGTACTTACTAGATAGTGATCCGGTCCTGACTGCTGTCCCTAGCTATCTATCGCCCTGTACTTACTAGATAGTGATCCGGTCCTGACTGCTGTCCCTTGCTATTTATCGCCCCGTACTTACTAGATAGTGATCCGGTCCTGACTGCTGTCCCTAGCTATGTATAGCCCTGTACTTACTAGATAGTGATCCGGTCCTGACTGCTGTCCCTAGCTATGTATCGCCCTGTACTTACTAGATAGTGATCCGGTCCTGACTGCTGTCCCTAGCTATGTATCGCCCTGTACTTACTAGATAGTGATCCGGTCCTGACTGCTGTCCCTACCTATGTATCACCCTGTACTTACTAGATAGTGATCCGGTCCTGACTGCTGTCCCTGGGCTCTCTCACCAGCTCTCCAACCAGTCAAGCGCGGTGCTGCGGGTCTCCGGCGTGTGATATCACCCGTCAGCAATACCACCTAGCAATCACCCACGGCCCACTAAGAAACCTTGAGTCGCCCACTAGTGAGCAGTAGGGTCCAGGTTGACTACCACAGTAATACAGTATATTTCCTGTTAATACTTTTAAACAAAACAATTTGAAGTCAAGCGGCGAGATTTTGCATCTAGTTCTACTTCCATTGCAATAAATTGCTGGAAAATTGTCTTTTCTGACCACTAGATGTCACTTTATCATTAGATATCTATAGTCTGTGTAATGTCAGCCATGTCACACGAATCATCATCCCGGTCATTGTGCATCATAAACTGTACAATGTACACTGCTCCCTGATTTAAACCTTTTAACTACTTGCTTTACTTTTCATGATCTGCATCAAATAAACCAAAATGAATCCCTTTTACAGTTCTAAAAAATGGCAGAATTGTATGAAAGTACTGTATGTGCAATATATTCTACTGAATGTATCTATTGAATGCTCCTGTTTTTGTATACAAGATCACTTATTTATGTTACAAGCATATATAGCTTATTGTGATGTATTAAAAACATAAAAAATTGTGTAAGTAGTACTTTCCCCTTCTGGATCTCTACCTTGCCGCGGTGAAGGGGCTTGTGTACTTCAATGAAGCTGTGAGCTACACCATGTAGGGTCACCCAAGATTTGCAGGTCATAGCAGAGAGGTCAGACAAATTGCAATCCACTGGAGAAGGAACTGGCAACCCACTCCAGGATATTTTCCAAGATAACCTTATGGATAAACCCGACCAAAGACATAATGATATGGCACTGACAGATATGCCTTGCTTGCAGCAGTCTATAGGGCCAAAGAGAGTCAGACATGACTGAGTCTGGGCATGCTCATATTTCTAAGGCTTTAGACTTAACACAATACATGCAGAATCCAAGAGAGTCATTGGAATTGGAATTGGAAAAAAAAAAATATTCTAAAGATAACATACTCATTACCTATAGTTTTAAACGATACCAAATTTAAATCCACTGATATCTCACATTATTAATGCCTATAATGTGCTGCCTATAAGGCTGTCTTGAGAAATAAGTAAGTGAAAGCCATGTATTTATATAAAAAGGATAGATTTTGTTTGTATGTCTCATGTGATACATTGATTGACTAACCTTTGAAAACATTGATTTTTAATGTAATTGAATTTAAATATTGGCTTCTTTAAAATATATTGCATTAAAGTACAGGTAGCCTTATTGTGTTGGAGAAGAGAGGGTTGTATCAACAAGTGACTGATCCGGAGACTTGCTGGTTACCTTCCAATGCTCATGGGGACCATCTTGAGAACACTCGATTTGTACTGAGTCCAATGTATTAATTAATCAATAATCTATATATTACTGGGATTAATGGCAGTGTTATGTTTAGCTTGTAAGTTTGCGAGTTTTCAATCGCTTTGGGGGAAGCTCTATGGACACCGGATTCTAAACTCAAAGACTGGTCCCTCCATCTATTGCAAAGTTTTAATATTGCTGTTGTTTTGCCTTGATAGTAACCCATGTAAAGCACTACTGAATTTGTTGGCGCGTTACAAATAAACAATAATAATAATATGTTTAAAACATTAGACTCTCCTCCTCCATCTTTGTTCCTAAGGTCTCGCAGATAAGACGTCAAGGACTAGCACCTGTCCTAGGAACGGCTATTGAGAACCACTGATCTACTATATTTATTGTCTCAATTCTACTTTATCAGGGCAGAGATATTTAAGCTTAGATGATAACATTTTCTACAGCAAAGGTGTGTGATCACTGTGTGTATGCTGTAGCTCTTAGTCACCACTAGAGGGAGCACCAAGGTAAGATAAAGTCATGGGGTTGTATTCTATCATTTGGGTTGTCTAGTCAGCTTTAACAGGGTTAAGTCTAGGGCAGGTGCTGACTGTACATATTTCATGTTTATTCAACCTGTTATGGGTAACTTCTGTATTGCTTGGTAATATCTGAGAGTAATGGAATAGAAAACATTTTATAAACAGTAACTACAAATACTTTATTGGATCCATATATATAGTAAAACCCCCGTTATCCGTCACCCACCTGGTAGTCCCTATTGCCGGATACGTGTAGTTTCCGGTTAATCGGGAGTCCCTGATTTTAAGGGTCTAAATGACCCTTATACACCCCAAAACTCCCTCAAAATGCCTTTTAAAAGGCATTAGCACCTAAACTGGACATTTAGGGAAAGGAATTAGGAAAAAAGTTAGCATTTTGAACTGCCGGATAGTGCCGGTTATGCCGGTTTAGCAGCAGTTTTTTAAATTTGTGGAATTGATGCCGGTGCCGGTTGCTTGAGAGTCCCGGTTAGTAGGGTGCCGGATAACCGGGATTCTACTGTACACAACTACACATAGGAAGCAGTCTTGGGGGAAATTGAATGATAATCTTAAAGGACCCAAACTGTTTCATTACTATTCAGACACATGCACAGTGCCGATAAAATGCTAATCGTGAATAATGCATGGCACAATATATTTCTGGGCATGGGTATAGGAAATGGGGGGGACGAGGAGGACACGTTTTTTCATTGTGTGTGTTTATGTGTAGGGAACCAGTTGTGTGGTATTTTATACTATATCCAGTATCCCCTCCCCCCCCACAAATTTTCTTTGGCTCCTACACCCATATTACTGAGTGAGTTTAGATGCTGTGCTGTAGAAAAAAGATTTTCTTAATAAAACAGATATTTTATTTTATTAAAGTTCATAAACATCATGAACCCGGAGCAGAATTCCAATATGTTAAAGATAGACTTCTTCCTACGTCTAGTTGTGTCGTATACACACAAGATCATTTTACCTATAGCATCATTACCCATAACTAAAGATAATTATATATATTATAAATGGATAATAGAGTTTACAATTGTTCAAAACACAATTACATGACGACAAAAGTAAAATAGGACAACGATTGAGTGATTTAATATTATTGAAATGTTGATTTGTGATGGAAATATGTAGGAAAGAGGTCATATATCAAGAAATATAAATTCTGCTCTACTGTTATAAGAGTATTTACATGATCTACATCTGGGATAATTGTGGTTTTCAGATGAAATGTTTTTATTAGAGAAATAATTTAGGTTATGTGTTCAGAACCAGAATACTAAACCTTCTTTATTGGCAAATGTGGAGAAAGGGCAATGTAAGTTATCTATTGAGGCCTTATTCATCTCCATGAGCTGCAACTAAAATACTAGAATAAATAAGCGTATTGCAAAGTGTCTGCCTCCTTTTCTTGCCTCCGGCTGCCTTCCTACATGATAACAACGTTTTGAATTGCACCACCTTCTTTAAATACCATAAACAAGAGGCGCTTTCTACCCATAAGAACAGAGAAACCAAGCTCAAAACATATGTTTCCATGTAGGATAGACATGAAGCCCTGATCAAAGCAGAATGCATTAAGCTACAACAAAGCCCCGAGACTCAAAGGGAGTCCGACTGATACAAAATAATGCTAATGTATGAAGGTTATGCTTGTTTATAATTATGATTCTCAAGATTGGAGTAGCAGTGTCCAGTAATAGTGCTTCAAACCCATAGCCGGATTAGCCATTAGGCCAACTAGGCAGCCACCCTGGGGCTCTTCCCTATGAGGGGCGACACTTCTTAAAAAATGGTTCCTGGCTTAAAAAAATGAAATGTTGCAGTTCATAGACTGGCTACTAGGGGGTAACCACCTAAAACAAGATGGTTACAACAGGAAAGGGAACTTACACGTACAGAAAAGGCAAATGTGGGTCCGTGCATACCTTGTTTACTCAAGCGCAGGGGCTCCTCCACTTCACTGCCTAGGGGCTCCAAAAAGGTAGATACAGCCCTGGACAAACCATATTGGTTTTGACTTAAAGGGACATGGAACAAATGCC